>MJUU01050011.1:24803-43069 GCA_002080025.1 Modiolus philippinarum
TATTTACTTTAGAATATCCCTCCGGATACGATTTTAGTCCCGCCTCCCGAAAAGTTTCGTTCCCAATGAGATTGATGTCAGCAAGATGGCCGAAGGCGGTGTCGTATGAGATTTTAAAGTCTATGAAAACTGCAAGTTCCGGTTCCGGTTTTTACTATGTTAACTTCCGGCGTGAGTGCGTGAGTGAAATGTGCGGGAAACCTCTATTTTATGCAAACTGAGATGTGACATCTCACATTATTTTGCGAAACATTTAATTTTCTTAATTATAAGAAGCAATGTTGGTCTCAATTTTCTTTCAGATTTAATTATGCATGTAAGTGATTGTACTTAAGCGAAAATGAAAGTACATCACGTTTGTCAGTAGTGATTACATCAGGAAATAAAAAAAAATATGCATGGAAGTAATTTTTATAGCTTATAGAACTTTTGTATTTCTATAGAAATATGTAAAATATGGCTAAAACTTCTTGGCTGTGATTAAAGTTGCAATGAAAAAATAATGACCCTGAATGGTTAGATCTATATGGATTGATTTATGAAACTAGCAAATTTCATAACTATGATAAAATTCTGTTGAAGATTTCTGACCATATATTGTAATTTGTTAGTTGGTTGGGTCATAAAATGTCATTCTGACATCATGCTTGCAGATTTTATGGCTGACGACATAGTCGCTTTTAATAATTATGACCATTTTTTTACTATCTGTGCTCATGTTGAGACATAAAAAGTCCTTCTGACCTTAGGCTTACAGATTTCATGACTATGAAAATAGTTGAGATTAATAATTATGATCAATTATAGCTAACTATGGTCAGGTTGGGTCATAAAATGTCATTCTGACCTCATGCTTGCAGATTTCTTGGCTGTGGAAATAGTTGCGATTAATAATTATGATCCATTATGGCTATCTATGGTCAGGTTTGGTCATAAAATGTCATTCTGACCTCATGCTTGCAGATTTCATAGCTGTGGAAACAGTTGCAATTAATAATTATGATCAATTATGGCTATCTATGGTCAGGTTGGGTCATAAAATGTCATTCTGACCTGATGCTTGCAGATTTCATGGCTGTGGAAATAGTTGCGATTAATAATTTTGGTCAATTATGGCTATCTATGGTCAGGTTAGGTAATAAAATGTCATTCTGACCTGATGCTTGCAGATTTCATGGCTGTGGAAATAGTTTCGATTAATAATTTTGGTCAATTATGGCTATCTATGGTCAGGTTAGGTCATAAAATGTCATTCTCACCTCATGCTTGCAGCTTTCATGGCTGTGGAAAAAGCTGTGATTATAATAATGATCAATTATGGCTTTCTATGGTCAAGTTAGGTCATAAAATGTGACTATTTAAGTTTCTTTGTTTGTTAGTTTGTAATTATGTCCATAGCTTTTTCTCAAAACATTACTAACCACACTAAATACTGCAACATAGAATCAACATAGAGTCACAGGATTTCAAGAAAATAGAAAAATATAAAAATGTATAATTTATAATTTATTCAATAATGATTTGAATTATAAAAACTACAAACAATTTGTTAATTTGCATTCATTTTTTTCTACAAAGAGATACACTGAACCCCTCCCCCCACACACACGCCAAGTAGAAACATAAATTCCGTCCTGTTGATGTGTCTCTGTCTACTGATTTTGAAAGGGTGCATACATTTTGAACTTTTTTTAATAATGTTGTATCTCCTTACTTTACAATCAATTTACTGCAAAACTTAATCGATCCCCGCTAACTCCGTCGATAACTTCTTTTCTCGATAGATCTATAGGATAATTATTGCTTTGTTATGTTAATATTTTCAACAGTTTAATAAATATTTTATTCGTAAAATCCTATTCTAACGTTAGATTATATATAGAGAGCATATTTAAAAATATTTCGGCCGTACATCGTAAACTTTAAAATCTCATAGACTTTAAAATCTCATAACCCCCCGTATGAAATCTGCAAGTACATAACCAAAACCGGAACCGGAACTTGCAGTTTTCATAGACTTTAAAATCTCATACGACAGCGGTTTGACCCTAACGATGACGCTTGTTATGATGATGAGCAGGAAATGAATATTTATTGGTAAATAAATATGGAAGGTTGCGGATAATGAAATACATAAATGAGAATGCCTTCGCTTGGCGTCCGGTTGTCAGAAAACTCCCAAAAACGTGCGACGAAATTCGTGTCGCAAAATCGCAAGTTTTATATAGGGGAAAATCCGTAGCTCTATAGTCCGACAAATCAGAAGAAAAAAATAAAAGGACCTATAGAGCTACGGTTCCGCTGCTACCTATGATCATGCGAATCATCTGTGAACCATTTTTCACTAACCTTTCCTTCAATCGTATTAGCCCAAGTTTTTTTCCAGGGCTTACACAGAGAAAACAAAATTCTTCAGCCCAGTCGTTTTACTTCAACTTCGACTCAATAAACAATGCACTTTTCCCCTAATAATCCAGTATTTAAGGAATATATTTACATCTGATCTATCCAAATGAGCTCGAAATTAAAGAAACACTTTTACATCTACTTAAGCTTCATACCTAGAAATACCTTCTAGTTGTATATTTACGGAAACGGACGTTTGAAATGTAATATGACAAACTTGATGATTTAACTTCCCAATTGTGAACTTTCCCTTTCTAAGCAGCAATATACATGCATCTTCAGCCTATGGAGTGTATCTTTCAGTTGATTTGTTGCTGTCGAGCATGTAGTTTGTACAGTGATTTTTTTAAAACAGCAAAGCTATTGTCCAAAAAGCTACTGAAGCAGTAATTTGTTAGTTTACGTTAATTTCATACCTCAATAAATTCTATGGCAGTCACCATAACACCATTGAAATATGTGACTTGTCGGTGTCCCAAATGAAAATGGATATTCTCAGTCAGATTAATTTTTTTCCGGATTTGACTATTCCGATTTTGGCGTCATATGCAGAATATAAATTAACAGTAACTTCGGTATTTAGTTATTTGTTACCACTGGGTCGATACCTCTGCTGGTTGACTGTTAGTCCCCGAGGGTATTCACCAGCCCAGTAGTCAGTACTTCGGTGCTGACCCGAAAGCCGATTCTATTTGAAATCTTGCAATATCTAATTTTTTGTTAATTTTGTTGAAAACTAAGGAGTATCTCCCTCATGGAAAGCTCTGTCCTTAGCTGATTTTGGCTTTACATTTAGATCATATTGGTTATTTGTTCTCTATCAGTTTTGAACATTTTTGATTTTATGGTCTTCCAAACGTTTAGATTTTATCTGCACTGATGAGACATTTGTTGTCGAAATGCGCATATGCAGAATATAAATTCACAGTAACTTCGGTATTTAGTTACTTGATTTACTGACATTGTGTTGCTGTTAACAGAGCAGGATATGTCTATCCTTCCGGAACACTTTGTGTAATTTTAAGTTTCATGGGAGTTCGCACTGTGTGTTCCTCGGTTTTGAATGTTGTGTTTTTATTTGCGTGTTTTGTAGTTGTCAACTTCGAATTTTGTAACTACCAATCCCTTTTCACTTCGATATTCTACTGCCGTTATTTCTTTATTGATAAATTGATAAAATATGATTTAGTAAATATCTTGGAATACATACATAAACGAAAACTGTTGTAAAAAGACAGCAAGGGGAAAATCTACAACCAATAATTGAAAAACAACAAAGTAGATAGTACGTTAATGGAGACAATATGACAACTTGACACAACAAACGAACAAAAATTAACAAGATTTGCAGGTGCGAGCAATAGCCAATATTATCACAGACGACTAATTCGATCATTCCGGTCATTTGCATCCACAAAATCAACCTAGAAATCAGTTTTGATTCAATTTGACAACATTGATATTTTGACGTAGTTTGGCAAACATCTTGGAAATAACAGCCATTTTGAATTTTTACGCATAAATTACTTACTCTTATCATTTTGAACATTTACACAAAGCATGAAAACATTACGCAAAGCAGTTCCTGTGATACTGAATCCGCTTTTTTTGAAAGTAGAATAGCGGGCATCGTGAAAATGGTAGCCATTTTGAAAATTGGGCAAACAGACGTATATAACTTCAGAGAATTTTCAAACTTTGTGCAATTTTTTTATAAAGTTTGTTTCAGGCAAAGTAATCGCTCTGACAAAACAAATGGGATAATAATGATAATAATGAGAATAATGATAATTAGAAGAAAAGTAGACTAACAACATGTCAACCGACTTCGTCTCGCGAAACATAATCAGAACACTACAAAGCTTAAACACTAACAGTGTGAACCCCAAACTGTCATAGTGTTTTTCTCATGTAGACAATGCAAATACACATGTACAGAGAAAAAAAAGAGGGTTTCATAAGTTGCTCCGGAAGGTTAAAATACTTCTTCACCAGGACCGACACAAAAAATCTTAACACAAGGAGTCCACTTTTTATTCAGTTGACAATTAAGTAATACATTTTTTTTTGCACGGTGATTACCATCTGATTTGAATTTTGAGTTTTGAGTATTCTTACAACAATGAAAATAAATATTACGGAGAGAAAATGTCAGAGTGAAATCATACTACATGTATTTGAATACTGTACTGTTGAATAACAAATACAAGTAATTATCAATGGACTGGTGCTATATTTTTCTCTTAAGTGGATTAAAGGACATTACAACATGTTTTTTGCGTTTTTTGGCGGTCAGTATGATAAATGGGGTAGACCAGTGGAAGCCTTAAAGTTTCAGTTCGTTCAGTTTTTAAAAATATTCATTTGTTTTATTATATCCACGTTCATACATTCGATAATTGTTACCCTATAATTTCCTGTAATGGGTTCCCCAAAGATAGTATTGTTAAGGCCATTCAGGAGTCATTTTCCTTGTATAAAATAAGCTCTGATTTAAATTACATTTCATAAATCATTTAAAATGCAAAATCTTGTAGTATTGCAAGTGTCAAAGTACGCATGAAGTATAATGATAATTTGTGATAGTTTGAACTGAAATATGTGGGTGTTCCTAACAGTAAAAGTTGATAATTTTACTCAATTTTGATCGGTATAAAACAAATCTTAGACTATAAAAGCTTGGAATAGGAAGATGTTAAGTATACATCAAACGAAATCAATTGAATCAAAATCAGAATTAAGTGTTGAAAACTTAATGAAATCTCTGAATTCTAACCTTACATTATCCATTTTGCAAATAATTAAAAAAGAATTAACTCTCTTGTAACCAATCTGATATCTTAATTTGATCATTATTTCAAGAAGACATCATTGCAGAAAATATAATGTTAGTGTAATTGTTAGTGCCGGGGTGCCGGGTGGTTATTTTTTTCATAAAAAAATGGATTTCCCTTGCTTCGTGAAAAAACACGTCTGAATTTTTTACCATACCTACTACAGTCTAAATGCATGTTATTTATTCATTTTTTAGTTATCTTCCCTACCATAGGTCTAACTCCTCAAGAAAAAAAAATCATAAATACGTCGCACTTTCAGGTGTACTAACTATAATTGCAAGGCTGGTATTGGAAAATAAACTTGTATTGGAATCTACAATAAAGACAAGGTATGCTATATATGTGTGTTGAAATATTTCTGTTTGATCAAATACAAAACTAGGTGGTCTCTTATCTACGGTAAATGAATTTTTAAGCAACGACATGATGCCAAATGAAGGTATTCAAGCAATAGAAAGTATAAAGACAGGAATACAAATGGATGGATGCAGCGCTAAAATAAATGGTGAACAGATATTACTAGTAAATGTGTACATACACTTTTATGAAGTCGTTCTATAAATTTTGTTGTATCAACTAGGAAAACAAACAAAAAGCAAAAAAANATCTGTACATTTGTTAGTTCAAAAACATAAAATACCGGTACCTTATCCCGGCCTCGTTACTGTTAGTATGAAAAATGAATAGCTTTTGTTAGTATTGGTTAGTTAGTTTGATAAATGAAGTATAAAAAGCATTAATTGACTCTTAAGACTCTAAAGGTACCTATATATTATACCTTCATTTATAATAACAAATGCATGGTGAATACTTCCTAAATGTGTATGTGGTAATACCAGCAACATACCTGACATAAATTTTTGAAAAGTAAGATGGTAATGCATTGCAAGACTGGAATATATATATGCCTATAACTACAAAATTATCTCTGAGGGTGACAGAGATGGTGAAGACTGGCATGAATAAATAATTACTACTACTTGTAAAAAGGATACATTTCACTTGTTTTAAAATAATTATTATTAATTACAATTTTTACATTTTTATATATTGTAGAGAGGAAGAGTATACTCACATTCTAGACCACATTCAACTGCAAATATTATTTACAAAGAAAAAGAAAAACAAATAATAATAATTGGGTACACACATCGCACTGTCCAAATTGTGGTGTGCCCCAAAAATCAACCAGATAAAATTATGCACTGACCCACCCACTCATGTACTCTAATCTCTTTCACACACGCATTCCCCTTGCAATATACTTTTGAAATATGTTACTAGTTCAATTCAATATTGAGGACCAGGGGTTCCAGCAAATATCTGCCTTTAGAATCTCTTTATTTTTATAAAAGATGTTTTTTTCTATTAAAAGATTTGCTTTTAAATAATTTTTAAGCCCTGCAATATTAATCTGGTTTCTGGACAGCTTTGTCCTATATATATATAGAATTTGCATAGCAAATATATTAGATTTTTGACATAATTTATTTCTTCATTTTCTAGCAAACCAAATAAAATGGTTTCTAAATTTATTGGGAGAATTAATTCTGTATTTTCAAAAATCCACTTATTTAAGTTTGACCATAATTGATTTGTCTGATCACATGTCCAAAATATATGCTCAATTGTTTCAACTTGAGATGAGCAAAAGCTACATTTATTACTCGATATTATATTTAAACAAAAAATCATTTGTTCCTAAAATTCTGTGGATAATTCTATACTGTAACCATTGCAATTTAGAGCTATTTGTTGTCTTGAATGGTAAAGCATGTATATGTTTCCAGTTATAATTTTTATTTAATTTTTCTGACCATTGTTTTTCACAATTAGGGGTGATAATGTGACTGATTAACACATTATACATATCTTTTGATCCTTTGGGAGACTTAAAAAATATGTTTACATTATTTGGTACCAGGGGACCATGTAATTTTTCCAAATCATTTTCAGAAAGATTAAGTGTTTTTAAATATTTTTTTACCGCTGAAATTATCCCTTGGTAATGTAAAAAATTTGTGTTAATTCGGTACGTCTCTTGAAATTTAGCAAATGTCATTAAATCTCCAGTTTCGTCAATCAAATCATTTATTAGCCAAATACCTTCATTTGACCAATCCTTGTACCATACATCATGATTACCTATCTGTATTTGTTTATTTTTCCAAATAGTAGTTAGTGCCACATCACTTTTATTTGTAAAGGTCTCCTTTTTCTGCAGATCATTCCAAGCAGTAAACACCTCATCCCAAAATGGATTTTTAAGTTTCTTAAAAGGACCTACGTATGATAAGCTTTTTATACTGATATTTTCAGAGAAGAAAAATAATTTTGATAACTTTGTGTTGCCATTTAATATTCTCCTTATCCATGTTAATTTTAAGCCTTTAATGTACATCTCAATATTTAACATTTTTAAACCCCCTAGACTATATGATTGACAGAGAATTTCTCTCTTGACCTTGTCAGGCTTACCATCCCATATGAAGAAATACATTTTACCCATCAATTCTTTCAACAACTTGTCATTTAGGCAAGGTATTGTAAGGAATAAATGGTTTAATTTTGAAATTACCAAAGTTTTAATGACTGTTATTTTTCCATTTGGAGACAATATTTGATTAAACCATTGTCTAAAAATATTTTCAATTTCTTTAATTTTTGGAATATAATTTAAGATTTCCATCTCATTAAGAGCCACAGAAAATTTAACTCCCAATAAAGTAAATCTGCTGGAACCCCATTTCAGTCCCCACTTTACACACATAGTTTCTTGGCTAAACCTTTTTTTTTCCAATCCACACCACCTCTGTCTTGTCTAAATTTATTTTAAGTCCTGACATATCTGCATATCTTTGTAATAAACGGAGAGATGCGTCCAAAGTGTCTGGCGAACCATCAAGAATTAATGAGGTATCGTCTGCATACTGAGATATTAAATATTCTGTATCGTCTATAGTTATACCTTTTATATCCTAATTGTGACGAACAAGTATACCAAGAATTTCTGCACAAAGTAAAAAGATATATGGTGAAAGAGCATCCCCTTGTCTGAAACCTCTTTGAATTTCGAAAAAATCTGACAAGAAATTATTTTGTGAAAAAGCTGATTTAATATTAGTATAAAAAGTTTTCACCCAACATTTTATTGAATAACCAAAATTAAAGAACTCACGAACATTTTCAATAAAAGACCATGAAATGGAGTCGAATGCCTTTTCGAAATCAATGAGGAGGAGTATTCCAGGTATATCATTATCCTCTGTATATAAAAGTAGATCATATATTAGACGAATATTCTCCCCTATATATCGTCCAGGAAAAAAACCTGTTTGATCATTGCTGATCAAAATTGGTAGTACAGATTTTATACGTTCTGCTATACAGCTTGAAGCAATTTTATAAACAGTATTTAGCAAGCTAATAGGCCGCCAGTTTTTCATGTATTGTTTCGGTTTAGCTCCCTTTGGGATACATGTAATAATACCTTGTTTTTGAGTAACTGACATCCCCCCTACTATAGCCATAATTAATAGATCTTAAAACAAATTTGCCTATATCAATCCAAAAGAACTTGAAAAACTCAGTTGTAAAACCATCAGACCCCGGGCTTTTCCCATTTTTCATTCGTTTAATTGCAGATGTCAGTTCAGAATATAATATCTCACCCTCTAGAGAGGTTTTTGTAATATTATCAAGTTTTGGAATATCAATATACGGAATCTCCATTTTAAGATCTAAAGTATCTATTACTTCTCTTTTAGTATATAAATCTCTGTAAAAATCTTTTGCTTCATTTAGAATTTGATTTTGATCATGTAGAATTTCACCCTTAGAATTTTCAAGTTTAGGTATTGTTTTGTCTATAAAATTTTTTCTTTCTAAGTTAAGAAAATATTTAGAAGGTTTTTCACCTTCTTCGATCCATTGCATTTTTGATCTTATAACATGTCCTTGAATCTTCGACTGTCTCAAGATATTCAATTCAGACTTTTTTTGCTCAATAACTTCTAAAGTTTCTGTATCTTGAACATTTTCTTCTAATATTTTAATGTCATTTGAAATTTCTTTTTCAAGTTTGTCCCTTTCTTTTTTTTTAAACGATGCATGAGAAATGGTTTTTCCCCTTATTTCCATAAGCAGAGTCTCTAAAAATAGCTGATCATTTACCATAAATTCTATATCAAGGTTATCTATTTCATCAAGAGAGTCTCTGCTATATACCAAACATGCATATTGTTTTTTTGTATGCGCTATTGTTTCTTTAATAGTTTTTACGAAATCAGGGTCATATATTAAAGAGTTATTGAATTTTCAAAGACCCTTCCCAACTTTAAAATCATTAAGTTTTAATTGTAGAAGTGCTGGAGAATGATCAGATCTATAGCTATTTAATATTTTGGTGTCACATACATTATGATATAAATATTGGGAAACTAAAAAGAAGTCAAGTCTAGCTTGCTTAAAGGGGTTTCGTTTACGCCATGTAAATTGTTTCTTATCAGGATACATTTCTCTAAAAGGATCAATAAGAAAATAATTTTCGCACATATCTAATACTTTTTCCTTTGCCTTAGGATTATTAATATTTTGATAATTATGGGTGTCTAATGACTGGTTTTGTACTAGATTAAAATCTCCAGTGACAATTACGGAACTGTTTTCAAAATCATCAATTACTTCACATATTTTTCCATAAAAGTTTGGCGAATCTTTATTTGGGCCATATAGATTAACAAGTACGAGCCTTTTTCTCTGTATTTCTATGTCCAATACTACTATATTACCATTATCATCATGACGTGTTCTATATACTTTGTATTCAAAGTTCTTGTTAAATAGAATAGCGACATCCCTCTGGTTCGATGAGTATGAGCTAAAGAAACAGTCTCCTCCCCACTGATTTCTTATCAATCTTTCATCTGTTTCGCTAAAATGGGTATCTTGCAAACAATATATATTATAGTTTTTAGATTTCAGGTAGTCGAAGAACACATCTCTTCGTTTTTCAATAGAATTTATACCTTGACAGTTACAGGAGACAATTTGAACCATATTATATTCCATCCTTGAACTTTATATTTTCACATATTGAGATCAATTTATAATATATTTCAGAAAATGGTGTAAGGCTCCTGTACCTGTATGTAAAATAAGCAAACAAAGTATTGAAATGTTGAAAGTGTTGAAATATTTCTGTTTGATCAAATACAAAACTAGGTGGTCTCTTATCTACGGTAAATGAATTTTTAAGCAACGACATGATGCCAGATGAAGGTATTCAAGCAATAGAAAGTATAAAGACAGGAATACAAATGGATGGATGCAGCGCTAAAATAAATGGTGAACAGATATTACTAGTAAATGTGTACATACACTTTTATGAAGTCGTTCTATAAATTTTGTTGTATCAAATAAGAAAACAAACAAAAAGCAAAAAAAAACAAAGCAAAACAAAAACAAAAACAAAACAAAACAAAAAAAACACAAAAAAACAATATAAAAACAAATACAAAAAAACCATAACTCCAAAAACAAACAAAAAAAAAGATATTTATCCCTGACAAAACAGACATCATCAGATGATTACTAAACATAGACACATATAGGAGTTTCCGCGGATCCAATTAGTGATGTCACAAAATCTGATTTACATTTACAAATTAGCATTTTCGGTTGGCAAGGCTTAACAATAACCATTGTATACTAAAAGGATAGAATTTTCGATGTTTATAAACTTTTTTTGTTAGAAGCACGATTATGGATCTGTAAAATGCATATTTATCATTGGAAATTCATAGTTTTTCTACCGATTTACTTTTTAAAAACATTAGCGAATAATTTTCATTAACATTTCAAAAATGTGAAAAATAAAAAAAATCATATGGTTTACAAGTAAGCTAATTCTATATGCATTTAAAATAATAAGTTGAAAACAGCGGCAGTAGAATACCGAAGGAACAAAAGAGTGAAAATTACAAAAATCGAAGTCCAAAGACATGGCCAAAAAGAGAACACAGAAAACAATAACGTTAGACAGATACAAAACAAAGATATAGAAATTATAACATTCAAAACAAGGGCACTCACAGTGTGAACTCCAGTGAAACTGAGAAGGGTAAGCATGTCCTGTTCTGTTAACAGCATCCGTTACATTGTGAGTGAGTCAATCTGGGAAAATGTCAAAGTCGGAAGTCAAATTCGGGGAGACGTGAATCTAGCTGAAAATGGTCACTTTCATTTGGGATACTGACACGTCATATCTTTCAATGATGTTATGGTGACGGCCATAGAATTTTTCGAGGGATGAAATTAACATAGGTTGAAAAAATCCCTGACTAAGCAGCTTTTTGAACAGTGTTTTTGCTCTGTTCAAAAAATCACTGTACAAACTACACGCTCAACAGTAACAAATCAACTGTGAAATGTACACTCCATAGGCTGGAGAGGTAGGTATATTGCTGCTAAGAAAGGGAAACTTCAAAATTGGGAAATTAAATCATCACGCTTGTCATATAGCTTAGATTTCAAACGTCTATCTTCGTCAATATACAATAAAAGATATAGGTACGAAGCTGAAATAGGTGTTTCAGTTGTTTCTTTAATTTCAATAATTTGAATGTATTTTATATCCTCTTAAAGTGGGACCATTCCGTATTTTAGATCAAAAAGAATTATAAATTGACCTGCAATAACAATTTCTTACTGGTCAATTGAAAATGACAGTGACCATGATTTCTTGCCAACCAAAGGTAATTTTTTCAAGCCTGTGATGAAACTCCTATAACAAATAATGCAAATGCATGAAAACTGAACCAAAAATGGTAATTACACCTTTAATTAAAGAAGAAAACGATAGTTTATATGAATGCTGCGGTCAGAAGTGAAACTGGATATGTTTTAAATTTACACAGAGTTCCAAATGTTTTGATTTGATCTGCACTGAAGAGACATAAGTTGTCGAAATGCGCATATGCAGAATCTTAATAAACAGTAGGTTCGGTATCATGTTAATTATTTACTTCAACAGTAGCTAATGAAATGGTTAAACTAGAGATAAATATAAAATAAAGTTAAATTTTTATTAAAAGTAAGATGACACGGCGAAATATTTACCTTAGATAATCTGTTCAACTAGGATTAAATATAAAATACCTAACATCTAATATCAACGTCAAATAGTGATTTATTGGTCTCTAGTAATTAACATGAATTTTTCGATGTTGTCAAGACTTGATACTAGAACACAATATGAAGTGGTTATAATAGTCTTTGTTTATTAATAAGAAGAAAACTTTAATGATAAGATAAAGATTAAATTGATACATGAAAACAAAACTTTCCGAAATTTTCTGATATTATATATAAACATTTCAAACAAATGTATTGAAGCGTGAGTATATCGTCATATCTTGCATAAAATTCAAGTAAAAGTTGTTAAGTTCATAGTTCTGAAATCAGAATTAATTTTAAGTTTTAATTGTTTTTATTTATTTTGTTTTTTGTTTTTTGTTTAAACTTTACGTTACAAACTTACCTGTTCACAGAAAAGGCTGACAGGATAAGGTATCTATAGATTGGGTGTGTCATGTCTACTGTATAAAACTATAAACAACCATTAAAATAAAAAAAAAGTATATTGTTTTACATGTGTGCAGGGGCTAGGATATAACTCTGATTATTGTAAACGTTTAAATGTTGAAAATCATTAACAAAATATATCGAAATCGAAATATTAAATATACAATGTTTCAAAATATAAAGATATTTTATGGTACCAAGATGCGACAATTTTGCTTTTTCGCATTGTTGAAAGTGAAAGGAGAAAAATGCGAAATGGCCGCATCAGCTGCCAAAAATAATATTTACAATAAAGTAACCCTCAAATACTGTACAAACCCCAAGTATATTATCTCAATCAATTTATTTTTACTACGAAGTAAAGGTAAGCTTTAGAGGTTAAGGTATGTTTTAAATTTTTTACTGAAATCATATCAAATCAGCATGACATTTATGTCTTAGTGACCTGTCAATATTTAAAAATACCTTTCGCTCAATCCTCCAAAAATGTGACGCCTATAAGATCATATTTACCAAATCAACAAACTGATAACATTTTCAACAAAAGAATTATGATAAAGATTTGTCCTAATCTCCTGTTTTAGTAACATGTTGTTTTTCGTCTTGTTACTGGGTCAGCAGGACCAGTTTTCTATGTATCTTCATGCCAACATTTTTTCTTAAATATGCTGAATATGAAGCAAGTTGAAGGAAAGATTCTAAATTCAAAAGTTCAAACTATAACAAAATACAAAAATAGTGAAGTTGCATAATAAAAAGTTGATTTCGGTATTTTTTTCTTTTTCGTTATGCTGTACATGTGTTTTATGGAGAAATTTCTCATCAGCAGCATTAGAATTAATATTGAAAGCCATAATCAAACAGTTGTCAAAAAGAATTACTCATTATTAGATATATCGAAATTTGAAGCCAAATCTAGTATCGAGTGCAAAAAAAACAGAATGAAGCCTCAGTACTTTTAAGTAGTTATACGTACAAAAATAAATAAAAGTTCGTTATGCTGGGAGTAAACTCTCATCAATAGCATTAAAATCTAATAATATGGAAAGCCATCATCTAAAAGTATTTCAAAAAGAAGTATTCTCAATTTCTATAAAAATCGTTATTTTGCGAGGCAAATTTTCCATTACCTCTGTGTTTGTAGTATTAGTCTTAGCTTCTTCTAATTTTACCTAACAGACATTTCATAAACCATCCTGAAAATGTTGTATTATTATTATCATTATCTATCTAAACTAAATATTGTGAAACGAAAATTCCCCTTATGTCCCTAAATGTTATATTCCACATTCCTGCTAATTACACGAACAGTTCCGAGGAAGTCACTAATTTTTTCAAGTTCAAACAATTGACATTTTTCAACTGAAAAGGGACAATTTAATTCCCTTTATGTAAAACATCATCATCTACCATGTCTTGTGTACCGTAGCTAGCTTCTGGAGAATCGTGCCAATATATGCAGTCTTCCCTATTCCCTCGCTCAACCTCCAAAATTTTACCAAAAAAGGGAATTATCCATCGAAGAACGCGGCATTTTGTATTGTGTAGAAGGATCAATTTTTTAATGTCAAAACGTCATCTTCATCAGCCTAAAAAATAAACGAATATTTCAAATAGTGGACCATACAGTGTCTAATTCCTTTATTGAAGACTCTTGTAACAAAGTTATTGTTTGATTCTTTTTTCTGAATCAGAAATAGTACAGGACTACATGTAAGTGAATTGACATATCGTCGTTCTTGTCAGACCTCGTTGCTTTCTTCTACCTCTTTCCACTGTCTAAAATCACTCCATTTGGAAAAAGATTACTAGGAATTATTACGTGTTATTCAGCAAAAAAAAACAAACAAAAAAAAAAAAAAAAAAAAAAAAAACATGGTTTTTACTACAAATACGAAAACTTCATAAAACATGTGATTTGGAATGAAATGTGTGTGTTTCATAGTTAACATAATATTTAGAATTTCTTTGTAAAACAAGGAACTGAAGATTTCTCCCATCACTGAATGTTTATTCTTTTTCTTCAAGAACGGATAGACTCTTGCTTTACTATTAAGATAATTAATTTACAAATATTTGTATAAAACTAGAGACATTTTGGTATTGATTCGAATTTTAATTACTATTGTGATAACAAAATATTTTTATTATTGCATCATCTTATTGTGACACGCTATTTGTAGTACTCGGGAATGTTGTAACAAAGCCATCCTCTTACAAATCTTCGAGATTTGAAGAGAACTTACAATTGAAAAAATTTTGTATTGTTACTTAAGAATTTAAGATGTTTTTTTTCCATAATTTGCGCAATTTTCAATTGTTTCTGACCGACGATAATTCTATTATCACTTCACTGCGCTGACAAGAATCTCTATGGGACGTTAGCAACAGCGTATTAATATGACGTCGCGTGACGTTTCGTGACAAAAATAATTCCAAGAAAGAAAGCGCTATATTTAACCAATAATAATTTGTTTAACTAAAAAATATTTCATTGGAAAAGGAAACATATATCCGATATGTTTGAATAATAGAATTAGCGATAAAAATACCATTAGTAATTTGTTTTTCTCTGATAGATTTCCCAGCTTGTATTGCATCTTACTCGCAAAACAGATTACTAATAGTATATATTTATCAACAAGTACTTTGTCTAAATAATTAGAAAAAGTACATAGATTTTTGTCTACTAGTTTTAAGGCAGGAGCAATGATAGAAATAGTAACTAACATAATGCCAATTTGGGTCGGTTGTCTCTTTGACACATTTCCCTTCTTTTTTTTACTGGTGTTCATATTATGAGATTTTGCTGTAAGTCGGCACAACTGAAGAACCAACCACACCAACCTGAAATCTGTAATTAAAGGTATTGGGTCACCACGCTTGTTTTTTTAGAACTGATGTCAAGATTTGTTTTTTATCCATGTTTCATCTAAATTTACATAGAATGCATGGGCAAAATATTGGAAAGAAATTTACAGCTTAATTTAAATCAACCTTTCATCCATGAGAATTTTAAAGATATTTGAAAATAGTTATTTTATGGTGTGATCTTTTGGTTACAACGAAAAAATGGATATGTCACCATGCTTTAAACGGAGATAATTTACAAAGTGTCCGTATTTAACATTATTTTACGGGAAAAGGGAATTAATTCGCGGCAAAATGGACTAAATATTACGATCAATTATGACGTCACAAAGGAAAACCTGTCAAATGGCTGTTCCTGCAAAGAAATCAAACTAAACCCGTATTCGATTCTGTATTTTTCAAATGCGCGATTGTAATGCGCAGCGCAACAGTGTCTATCTACCTTAACGCAAAAAGGGTAACAATCGGTCTACAAAATAAGATTAAAAGTGCTAGATAAACAAAATTTTGATGATACATGAAACGGAAAAATAAAAATTGAAACAGTTGGTATACTGTACACTGTAACAAACGTTTAGGATAACTGTTAAATAACAAAGTTGCTGTATTTTTACTTTTTGCATATGGCAATTTCGACAACTTCTGTCTATTCAGTGCAGATAAAATCAAAACATTAGCATTACAGATAAAAGAACGATAGAGAACAAATAAGTAAAAGGCATATGATTTATCATTGTAAGTATATGTTTAATCTCTAGGCACACAATTTGATACAGATTTAGGTACTTGACAGACAATAATCACAATTCGATTGACATTGAGGCACTTGACAGACAATAATAGTCATAAATATCCTTTCAATGTATGTAAATATACACAATAAAATGGTGATAATAGCCATGATAGAAATTATAAATCAACATAAAATAAATAATCAAATATATATAAAAATGCGATCACAAGAAAGAAGGCAAAATGTTCTGCTTAAAAGCTTTTACCTAGTATGGGGCAGTAGTTTTATTTTAAAAATGATTTACAGATGCGATAAAATGGCATTTGTCTTTCAAGTAATTCAATATAAACGCAGATTATAGGAATCGGCTAATACAAGACCGCCATTTTATACAGTCGAGAAATATCACAACGTAAATGCATGTGGCATTGACAATGATTGCTAACAAATCCATAAGGATATTTAGACTGTGGTCACTGTGACTGCACCATAGTAGATATGAGCACAAGAAATTTGGTCCTAACTTTAAAGACAAAATGCTGACCATTAATAAGGTACACACATTTCAGAATAATGTAACTGAAGAATGTCTGTATCGCATGGAATTACCGTGTGAGCCGTCTGAAAAACAATCAAACCTGCTTTTATTCTTCGTTTTTTTTTTTGGAAAAAGATTAAAAATGAAAACCAAAGACAATTTCTGAAACATTTTTAACAGGAGTTTAGGATTTTTTATCTTGTGTCATAAGTGTTTGTATTAGTATTTGATTGCACTCGAGTGGGAGTGGGCAGAAGTTTGAAGAACATTTATCAATATGTCGTGTCACAAAGTTGAACTACCAAAGATTATATGATTAAGGCAATCCAAATAATTGTACATTTTTTAAAAGTCGATAAATCGACAGTAAAATGTATAAAGAAAGACAACTGTAAGGGTATTTTCAGCAACAATTATAACAAAAAAATAATCAAATCTATATGAAGTCAAAATTCATAATTTGATCGGCTTAATTCTGGTTTGGAATGAAACTATATAGAGCTATATGTCTCAAAATACAAATACTTCTCTCCTGCAATATTTGCACGTTTATAAAACCATATCTATCAAATTCTATTCGACACCATAAAAGTTTCACACAGTATAAAAGAATAGCATATCGCTGAATAGACACCAATTTGTAAAACTGCATCGACTGAAAACCAACCTGCTAGAAAAAGAAGTGACAATTAATAGGACTTAGCTTTCGATGAGATTTCGGTATTGTAAGTTTGCAAAAACAGGATTTGTCTGCCAGCACTGAAAAATGGCTTGATGATGACGCAATATCTATAATAAAAGTATGTAAAACGGTAAAATGTTCCTATGATGTACAATAAAGTATGAATATGGACAAAGCTTTAATGTTAGCTCATGCAGTAAATGTGCAAGTCACAATGAAACATTGTATATAGATGCCACTTTGCTATAAAAAAAATATATGAGGTTACAAGTGCGCAAATATTTACAATGCATTTTCCATAGGGGGGTTCCCCTGTTTGGCGATTATCTAAAAATAGACGAAGGCTTTTTCCGTCCCGTGGGTCCTGAAAATGATAAGTACTCATACAGATCTTTCGAATTCCAAAATAAAAAATGGGGGTCTATGCGGCGATTCTTGGTGTAAATTGAGGCTCAAAAAACGGTATATTGAAAAATGTAAAATATTTTTATGTCGACCAAATCCCATAAAAGGTCAAATTATCATCTCTGGGTTACATTGTTGAAATCAGATTTCCTATAAATCGAATTGTAACATGACATAGTATTCTAATTTAAAACTTTTAATTTTATTATC
>MJUU01050011.1:44749-102428 GCA_002080025.1 Modiolus philippinarum
ACAATGATGAATGACATGCCAAAAAGTTTTACCTAACTGTTTGCCATATTAGGCAAAAAGTGAAGTTTCAAGTGCCGCTAAATTTTGAAATTTTTACCAAAAAATTAATTTTGAAAATATGCAATTTTTCAAAAATTAATGCATTCAAAAATATGAAATCCACTAATAAAGCTTCTCACATTTGTTCCGAAGCGATACAACAGGTATTTAACCTATATGCTTCTGTCAACTCAAAATAATAAACTTCACAGAAGCCTACCCCCGTTGTCTTGTGATTTTTACCATACATGAAGAAACTATAATTCCGGAAGTACGATATGCACAACTTTTATACGGTCAAATCGTAAATCTATTTGAAATCCAGTGTTGTAGTACCATTCAATACATAAGAATACAGAAAAACGTGAAAAACCCATTTTTGCTATATGTTACAAGTGCGCAAATATTTACAATGCATTTTCCATAGGGGGGTTCCCCTGTTTGGCGATTATCTAAAAATAGACGAAGGCTTTTTTCCGTTCCGGGGGTCCTGAAAATGATAAGTACTCATACAGATCTTTCGAATTCCAAAATAACAAATGGGGTCTATGCGGCGATTCTTGGTGTAAATTGAGGCTCAAAAAAGGGTATATTGAAAAAAGTAAAATATTTTTATGTCGACCAAATCCCATGAAAGGTCAAATTATCATCTCTGGGTTACATTGTTGAAATCAGATTTCCTATAAATCGAATTGTAACATGACATAGTATTCTAATTTAAAACTTTTAATTTTATTATCAACCAATCGTAGGAGTTGTAGTGCTTAATACTGAATACAGCTTTGGGTTCAAAACTGGATCCCTGTTCGAAAGTCAATATTTGCGCACTTGATACCATGAACATTCATAGCATGGTCGCGTTAATTTTAATGTAAGTCGATGAAACCAGAATAGTAGTTCACTCTTACATTAATATGCCTTAATGTAGCGTGCAACTAAGAATAGAAATATGTAAAGTTGTCCTACAGTTAGAAGATGAAACAAGACTGAAGTATTTTCGTTTCTCTCAATTATTTAAGGTTGGAAGTGTATTATCTTCCAAATGTTTAAAGAAGACAGGATTATGAATTTGTCAGTTTAAGTAATTTGGTTTGTTTTGCATATAATCAATACAGTTTCCTTTGGTAAAAAGCGTAATACATTAAATGTAAATCTGGTAAAAAAACAAAAAAAAAAAAACACCTGTTCATAATTGCCTACTACATGCAAACCATAACACACAGAGAGTTTTGAAAAAGTACACGCCTTTCAAATAAACAACAAATAAAGGACTATTCCTTAACTAGTAACGCATGAAAAACTGAAATAAAATAAATATAATTTAAAAAACAAGAAAATAAACATACAGATGCCATGATGTAGCGTTACTTGGTATCTAGCTGTTAGTCAACACATATCCTTTCATTGTTTATCTAAAACAGGGGTTGTCTCTCTTGCTATGTGAAATTAGAATAAGGATACCTTGTGCAACAGATTACTGTAAAGGTATTAATTTTCGCGGATGCTTATTTTCGCGGTTAATGGAAGGTTCACATATTTGTAGGTATCAATTTTCACGATTTTCAATGTTAAAAAGGCTTTTTCTACACAAAGATTTATGTTCACGGGTACTATTTTTCGCGTTCCAAAACCAACCATGAAAATAGCGAAAATTAGTACACCGCAAAAATTAATAGTTTACAGTAATTCTCTCTTTATACTCTTGTTCTTGCGAGTATTTATCATATGGATACACAATCACAATTTCAAAATTTGGCTTTTATTTTTTTTTTTTGTAATTTCCAAATGTTATTATGACTACCTGCATGTTTAATGCTTTCATCTCATTATTTTATTATGCCAAATTTTCATGCATTTGAATTGATGAGTGAAATATGGTTGTTTATATGCTGTGATTGTCCACTTTTCTTTTCAACGGGCAACGAATGACATCGATTGTACGAACATTTTTTCGATAAAATTTAAGTTTTTTTAAAAAGATACATGGAAGTAGCGTTATTCGCAATATTGCAATAAATTCCTTGAAGAGGCCGTCTCGAACTTACTGATAGCTTGGGAAAAGCACATTGTTAAAAGCCTCATGGTCATTTCAAGATGTAGACCAACAATTAAACTGCCTTCACTATGTATTTGTTATTTATTTCATATCCTTTCAGTGCTTATGCGCCGTAGTTGATTTCAGAAGTGGAAATATTTTCTTTGCAACAATCTGTAGTCTTATTACATGTTGCATGCAATGAAGGGATATGGAGTAAATGAACATGACACAAAGTCTCTACATATACATTGTAAAACAAAGCAACGCTTATATTAAAGGAAAACTAAGAAACTTACAACTTTGATAATTTAACAAAAGATTAATAAAGTCATTCGATAGGTAGTTTCATGAAGGACCCCCATGAAGCGTATTGGTAAACAGCACCCAAGCAGAAAAGTAAAATCGTCAGTCTAAAATAAATAATCCAGGACAATGACAACATCGGTAAAACAAAAACACGGACCAAATAAAAAAAACATGCGTGTACTTATATTGAAAAATATTACACGAGTTTGAAGTTACAGTATGTATAATGTCAAAGGTAGAGATACTATAATATGTTGAATTTGTGCTTTAGAGTTCAGTGATTTGATTTGCTTCAGTTATCCAACTACTAGGTAATAAATATAATATGAGCAAAGTTTATTAATTTTTCGAGGATATATGCGTGATCAACGCATTCAGATCCATAAAAATAAAAACAAATACACAAAAACAAGAAAAAAACCGAAGAAGAAAAATACTGAACAACACGGTCCAAATAAAAAAAACATGCATGAGATGAGGTACACATGTGGAGTAAGCATCTCCTGCTTCTGATAAGTAAACAGCCGTGTTCTAATCCTGTAGAGGAAAAACAAACAACTTAGCTGTACAGGAAAAGATCTGTTGTCATATGGGAAACACATAACCAACAGTGGTCCGCAACATCGTCATGTAGACCGTAAAACTTCTGTAGTGATGACTTCAAGTTATAAAAACATACATTGTTTAGGTAGCCTATTTTTGTGCAACCGAACCCTATGGATGTAGTCATTGAATCTTGAGTAGCGAATGATTTGATAGATATAAACTCCATATGCTGGCTCGGTTGGAATGTTGCATCGAAGACTAGAGGCTCAGAGACTGAGCCTGTATCGCTCACCTGGCAAAATGCTTCTACTACATACATGACTAAAAAAGATGTTTTCTTACCAATGGGGTCAAATGTTTAGTTATGTTCTTCATTAGCACCCATGTTTTTTGTCTGATCCTATTGAAATGAATAATTTTTGCAAAGGACCTTCTATCAATTCAGAGATGATGATTATAAGGATGGTTATCTCATTCCTGGCTCCATTGTTAAACTATGTTCTGCACTTACATCATTCCTGTAAAGTTTGATTCAATTTGCTTCAGTAGCTTCAGAGGAGATAGTAAATATATGCTTTTCCAATAGGGTTCCATGTTAACTATGTTCTGCGCTGGCGGCCATGTTTTTTCGCGGATCAAAAAAATTTCGGCAAACTAAGTAAAGGACTTTCTATACATCATCCCAGTAAAGTTTGGTTCAATTTGCTTCAGTAGCTTCAGAGGAGCTTCCATACATCATTCCTGTAAGTTTGATTCAATTTGCTTCAGTAACTTGAGAGGAGATAGCAAATATATGCTTTTCCCATAAGATCCCATGTTAAACTATGTTCTGCGCTGGCGGCTATTTTTTTTCATGGATGGAAAAAATTTCGGCAAACTAAGTTAAGGACCTTCCATACATCATTCCTGTAAAGTTTGGTTCAATTTTCTTCAGTAGCTTCAGAGGAGATAGCAAATATATGCTTTTCCCATAGGGTCCCATGTTAAACTATGTTCGGCCCTGGAAGCCATGTTTTTTTGGCGGATCAGAAAAATCTCGGCAATCTTTGTGAAGGACCTACCATACATCATTCCTTTAAAGTTTGGTTAAAATTGGTCCAGTGGTTTCAGAGGAGATAGCAAAAATATGAAAAGTTTACGGACGACGACGGACGATGGACGCCAAGTGATGGCAAAAGCTCACATGGCCTTTGGCCAGGTGAGCTCAAAAAAGGACACTTCAGGTTTTCGAAAAGCGGAGTCGCGATTGTCATGCAGCTTAGTTTGTAGTCTACCTCTTTTGTCAATTTGTAGAAGAAGGCCAAGGAATGAGGTAACAGTACCTATAGTAGTCTTTATTTCGAGCTCTAGTAGATAGATAATATGAAGAAAGCGAAGGTTGTTTAGCATCATTTATACATGTATAACGAAAGATAAATTGAAGGATTAGGCTAGTTTTTTTATCTTTATTTTGATGAAGCCCTTCTTTGACTTCAGCCGCATATGAGTGGAGAAACAGATCGGTTTAACAAAGTTGAAAGATAAATTGTCGATCAGAAATGCTAACATTTTAATCACTTCCTCCTCTGTATATTTTTTTCTCGAATTCAGAGTTGTATTTGACAAATAAAGGTTTTCTCTTCCTCTTGCAAATTATTTGATCATCGTTCTTACGTTTCGGGGAACATCTATGAGTAAAATCTTTCAGTCTAGATTTCACATCTTCATGAAGAATGGTAGTACAAAGTGCGGAGAAGTCAAAAGTTTTAGTATTGTTACATTGTGATTATTCGATAGAGTTTAAGATGGCAAGTAGATTTTTAGGGTTTTTCAATATCAATATTTCATTTACACCCAAAGGAAAGCAAAACAATTTATTACCATTTCCTAAGTTACACTGATTTCAATACGGAGATTTCGAAAGTTTGAAGAAATTTCTTTTGACATGAGACGGTTCAATTAAAGTTGGAAAGTTATAGCGTGGGATTATTTATAAGATAATGCTGTCTCAATTTGATCTTGGTAAAGCGATTTCTAACTGTTACAGATTCAGCACAAATAAAAAAAATGAAAGGTCATTGTTTCGTCGATGAAAGTTATTATTTAAGCGCAAAAGCTAATTATTTGCTGTTAGTAGCCCTCTCAACGGGAGAAACTATTGTACTTTGATAAAAGATAATTATGGGTTGTTTTCAACTTCAGACGTAACTTTAGATCACGTAGAAACAACTGTATCACAGTTGCTGATGATTTCATGACATGAATATTTTTATTCAAAGATTTTTAATTTATGATGATACAGAATCTGATGCCCAAAAATACTGTTATTTGACTATTTTTCATTTGAAATGTTATCACATTATAAGAATAAAAAAAATACCGAAGTTGCGTAAAAACAGCAACTTTCATTATAAGATATAAGAGCTTCAATCTGTTTCATCTCTAAGTAATATATACTTTGTACAAGGTTAGTATAAACTCATGTTGTTATTTCATTTCGTTCTTTATAAAGGAATCATTAAATTATGAAAGCTGCGTCATGTTGCATGGGAGCAATGGTCGTCACCCTTTACAAATTTAAGTGATTAAGGTCAGATGTTCTCGATTTAGGATGTGCCTTTAACTTGATAATTTAGCTTGAAATCTCTTTGATAAAAAATTCTGAAAAGTTTGAAGTTAACTTATCAAAGCGCTACATGTAAAATTTTGCCAATGTTCCATAACTCTTGACGGAAAATTAGAATTTCACGAAAAAGTATACAGATTGTGAGACCATCATACCCAATAGATGTTCAAAGTTTGACATGAAATATTCAAAGGTTGATCAAGTAAGAGCTCGAAATGTAAAACTTGCCTTTACATTGACTAAGAGAGTCCCAAAACTCTGGCAAGAAAAATAAAAAAAATAACAGAAAGTACACAGATAGAAAGGGTATCATATCCAGTATCGCTACAAATTTTAAAGTTAATTGGCCAAATGGTTTAAGTATGTAAAAATATGCCTTCAAATCGACAGATAAATATCCCTAACTCTTGCAAACATATATGAATTTCACGAAAAAGTATACAGATTTGGAAGCTTTCATATCCGGTTCTTGTATAAACTTTGAAGTAAATTGGCTAAAGGGCTGTGAAGTCAGAGTGCAACATGTGAAAAATTGCCCATAAAACTGACGAATAAAGTTTCTTTACTCTTGAAAACAAATAGGAATACCACAAAAAGTATACAGTTTGTGAAGCCTTATATTCAGTTATTCTATAAATTTTGAAAATTCCTGTTCAATATTAATTGAATTATTCAAATGGCTGTAAAGTTAAAGCGCAACATGTAAACAATTTCCGTAAAATTGACAAATAAAGTTCCATAACTCTTGAAGGGAAAATTGAAATTGTATGAAAAAAATATACAAATCATGAAGCCTTCATACCCAATTTTTGTACAAAAGTTTTAAGTGAATTGGCCAAAAACAACGGCAGAAGAATACCGAAGGAACAAAGCACAAGATTACACAAATCAAAGTCCAGAGACAAGGCAAAAGCAAGAACACGAAAAGACGGAAGACCAAAGACACCACATGCCTACAAAACACTCGAACGTTACATATACAACAACATATACTCGTGTAAGAAATTGTACGTCTTTTCCTCTCGTTCCGCTACGCTCCACTCGAGAAAAGACGAAATTTCTTACACTTGTGAAAGATATCCCGATCTTTAATCTGACCTTATGCAAGATCCTATTAATCTTTCTTTGAACATTAAGTGACTTTAACCAAACAAGTATGTAATCAATAAGGTTTGACACATTCCCCATTTCCCTTCTTTTTTCTACATTATTGTATATAATCAATAAGGTTACAGTACACTTTCAATACAGTTACAGTGGGATGCAGATATAACCTCTGATAAAGTTAACTTGAAGCAGTCATAAAAGCTCCTCTAAGTTAAATTAGAACAGGTATCAAGTCTGCTCTAGAATCCTGACCGCTCTGAACAGTCATGGTCATAGCTAGAATCATGACCGTAGTGGTCAGAGCCATGAATGCTCTGACCTGTTCTACCCATGACCGTTCTACCTAAGTCTATTCTGGTCATGACCCTTCTACTTAAGTCTATTCTGCTCTAAGCTGACCTGTTCTAGCTATGAAAGCTGTAATACCAGCTTTTGTCACAGGGCCGTCAAATCATCACACCATGTCCAATATACAAGTACTTCATATATTTCAAGTTTATTTGTATTATAAAAACAAAATTAAATTAAAAAAACTGAAAATAGAATTATGAAATGAATTATTCGGATATAAATTGCATTTTGCCGGAAAATCCTCTTTTTCGCGGATACGGATAATTATTTAGGTGGCACGGTAGTATTTATTTCCCTGCATTAGGTTGCCCAATTGTGTACCCTACTCAACTGAATATACTAAGTCCTGTGATTGGATATAAATGTATGGTATACCAGAAAGCAAAAAATTTTCAAGCTTTAATACATATATATATTATGCTTGAATATGGACAAAGATCTTCAGTAAGTATAACAGTAAATTTTGCAGGAGTCTTTAAATATTCAGTCTTTTTCACTGCGGCAAAGGGCGATAATCAGGGGACACTTCCTTCAACTGGAGCTAGCTCAAAAACAAGACGGCATGATGATCTTTTGCATTTATTTTTAAAATCTTGTATGAAAGTTTTCAAGGTAACAGCAGTTTTTGGACCCTGATCAAATTATGAAAGTAGCCAAATATTGCAAAATCTTACTATTGTCGCCAATGGGAAATAAATACTACCGTGCTTCCTTTACCTGTGTTTATCCAAAAATTTAAAAAAGTAAGAGTTTCCTTTTCGAGATATACCCAAAAACTGAATCGCTAAAGTTTTCCGTAAATTTATCATTATAAATACAAATCGTGAATTCAATAATAGGAAAATGTCAATCATTATCAAATTACGTTTAGTGAAACAAATAATTATTAAAAACATCGAAAAATAAGAGAGTTTATTATCATTATTTTTTATTTAAACGGTTTCGTGCTCGAGAAACAGGAAATTCTGACACACCCAATGTTATAATTATCCAGTTTAAATTCTAGGATCAAAACGGTCGTGCCAAGAGCAGACTTGGCAAAACGGTCATGACCAGAACAAGCTTGGCCAGAACGGTCATGTCCAGGACAAACTTAAATAGAACTGTCACGGCCAGAACAGACTTAGGTAGAACAGTCATGGCTTTAGCACACTTCGATAGAACGTGGCCACTGAATGTTTTATCTGTGGGAATAACAAAGCAATCGTTGAATTCACAACTATCCGATAATAAAACTGGGTCAAGTAGAGAACTTCGCAAACCACATAATTATTATGTATTATAAATTCAATCTTCATGCAAACCGTTTGCAATCAAAACATGAAAGTGCCATTTAATTGGATATGTTCCCAAATTATTTCAGAAAAATTAAAATTTTATCTCTACTCAAAATATTTCTAGAAAGGTTCAGCAAATATAATATATTTTGTGCCTTCAATTTTCATTTTATACTATTTACTTCATATATATTTTCCCAAATTGCTGGGTTGTGTTCAATCACTGCTACTATTGTCACTCAAAAAGTTTTATGTTTGTCATCACAATTTGACTGATCGTTACAATTAGAATGTATTACAAATTTCAATAGATCCCGAGCTATTACTGGATTGATGCATGCCAAATTTGACATTACATGTACATCGGTCTTTTTACTTACAGTGTGAAGGGTGTCACATTTGAAGCAGGTAATGACAAAACTTCCGGGACATCTGATGACACGCCTGTTTTTAGGGGTTCACACTATTAATACTTTATTTCTTGTGGCGTCTATATTATGTAATGTTTGATTCGTATTTGCCGTCAGTGTCGTTTATTTTTTCTGTTTGCATGTTATCCTTATATTGCCATGTGTTCTGGATGTATGATTTTGGCTCTTGTTTCAAGATAAATTTGGAAATTTATCTGTCTAATATTAACAATAACCTGTTCCAATCAATGTGTTTATGCTACTATTAAGGTGGGGCGGGTGTCTAAAACTGCGCATCCATCTTGCGCATGTGATGAAAATTGAAATTTACCATTAAAATGTTGTAAAAAAGGTTTTGAATAGTTCATTGATAAAAAAGAAAATGAAATAAGCAACATTTATGCTGCAAGTGTGCAAAATATATCACATTTTTGAAAAACTCTAATTTTAGTAAGGGGAGATAATTCTAAAGAAATAATAGGGGAAATCACATTTTCATGATTTTCTCAAAAATATGATCGGTGACCCCATTTTTTTATTTCATATTTCCAAAGTTATTTCTTTAACACAGCTTATACTACATTTTCAACAAAATCTATCGTTTTATTCATATAAAAAAATTGTAAAATAGTATTTTCTCCCTATATAAACTATATTAAAAAGCTCGAAATCTTGCTATTTTCGGAAGCTTATCCCGGAATAACGAGTTCGGTGACCTATTGATTTTTTACTAAAATTTTAAAGTGCATGTAATAAGCTTTTATTCACAGAAAAATAAGAAAAATCTATCGTTTTGTTTTTAGTCACCCGAACTACCTTAATACTGAATACTTAACATTATACATGTTTAGGATTTGTTTGTTATCTCAATTTGTTAATCACTTAATGATGACGGTCTTCCAAACGTTAAGATTTTATCTGCACTGAAGAGACATAAGTTGTCGAAATGTGCATATGCAGAAACTAAATTCACAGTAACTTCGGTATATAGTTATTAAGCCTTGTTTGTTTACATTCAATAACAATGTAATCCATTTTTTCACAAGTGTTTCAGCAAAGGTAAATATAACTTTAATACAATGGCATCGATTTCTGAGAATTGATTTTAGGTAGTCCCTGTTAGTCCCCGAGGGTATTCACCAATCAAGTAGCTAGTACTTCGGTGCCGGCCCGAAAACCGATTTTATTTGGAAACCTGCAATATTAAAATTTAACAAAATTTTGTTCAAAACTAAGGAGTATCTCCCTCTTGCATAGCTCTGTCCTTAGCTGATTGTGGCTTTTCTTTTTAGATCTTATGGTTAATTTGCTCTCTTTCAGTCTTTACACATATTTCGGTATATGGATTTCCATTTTTTTTATTTTATCTGCACTGAAGATACATTAGTTGTCGAAATGCACATATGCAAATCCAAATTAACGGTATTATGTTACAAATGTATCTAATCAAGTGTTTTTCTTTGGATCTGTTGTTAATTGCTACTTATGTTCAATTTAAATTTTAAAAACTTATGGAGTAGAGTATGTGACCCGTTAATAATGAGTACAACTTGAAGACAAATGTCCTAAACCTGTCCTTCAGTAATATTACGACAATCGTAATTCAGTTGTAATTAACTGCCGTATGGAGGAAACACATGTCCTAACCTCTCCTTTAGTAATATTACGACAATCGTAATTCATTTGTAATTAACTACCGTATGGAGGAAACATAAATCCTTCCCTCTCCCTCATGAATATTGCGACAAGCAATAAACACATCGTAATTTAGCTGTAATTAGCTGCTGTATGGAGGAAACATACAATGTTATGTATGGTCGTTAGTGGTTTATAAAGTACTGAATTTTCTTAATAAATTAAACCAACTGCTTTGACAATCCGTGAAAGCTTTTAGCTTAATACGTTCGATCGCCTACCTTATGTATATATATCAAAGGAACGGAACAGTAATTGTAAATGTTGTGCTGTTTTTGTCAATCGGTTTAAACGTATATTGTCCCCACAAATGACAGTTTAATGCAAATATGTTATGGCATTCGTCAGCATTTATGTAAATTATCACTGCTTGACTTGCAAGGGTTTAGTCTAAAGACAAATAAAAAACGACATGTCTAGTTTCATACTTTTACAGAAATTTGGGATTGCCAGTGATTTTATTTTGATATATGTATCCCAATCTATCAAACAGAAGCCGTGCAGGTATTGATAATGTTACACGCATGTTAAATCTTCTCTTTCAAATAATAACGTAGCTTGGGCTTTGAAAATTTGTAATTAGAATGAAAAATCTTGGTTTCTGTTTTGGAAAGCTTTTCCAGTACCTATTTTCATTTAAACATTTGCCAATTTTTAGGCAGTTTTGCCTATTTTACTATTTTTATGGAAAAACTCCATTTTAAAGAATTCAACTTTTTCTTATACTTTCAGAAAAGCTGTAGAAGGAATGAACTAATTCAACCATTAAAAATCATATATTTGTGTTGATAAAAGAAAGTTTTATCACATTTTTAATGCGTTTTAGGGGCATTTTCAGCATTTCCAAATATCTCTAAAAAGTGTAGATATTTTATTTTTTAAAAGCTCAAGGTTTTAACTTCATTTGTTTTGTGATTTTTTGTTGCAAAAATATGTAACACTGTATCTTTAAAAAGCAAACATAAGCTGGCATGTCGGTTAACTGCTAGTACATGAAGTCTCTTGTGATTTCAGGTTTATGTCCGTATATTTAGTTCTCTCAGTTTCATTTCTCACAATTGACTCTGTTGCAAACTGAATTTTACTGTTGTTACGATTGTTTAGATGTATTTATCACATTGGCTGTAGGGGGAAGGTTTGGGCCCAATAAAACTAGTTTAACCCCGCCGCAGCAGGCCTGCGCCTGTCCTAAGTCAGGAAATTTATTAAGCCTTTGTGTGTGTTTTCTGTTTATGTATTCTGGTTTATGCATGAAATCATTATGCTTAACTCCTCACGGGAAGGGACCTTGATGGAAGCTGTATACTGAGGGTACATAATTTTATTTGTTATTTGGGAATGGGTCTAGAGGTGGCATGTCAGTTAATTGCTAGTAGTCTTTTGTGATTTCATGTTTTTGTCCGTATATTTAGTTCTTTCAGTTTAATTTTCAAAATTGACTCAGTTCTGTTGCTTACTGAATTTTACTGTTGTTACTATTGTTTTTTATTCATCACATTGGCCAGGGGGAAAGTTTGGGCCCAATAAAACTAGTTTAACCCCGCCGCAGCAGGTTTGNGCCTGTCCTTAGTCAGGAAATTTATTAAGCCATTGTGTGTCTTGTCTGTTTTCTAGTTCGTTCACTTTATGTCTATGGGAGTCTAGAATGATGTTTATTTCGCTGAAATTGATTACTCTTTATTTAGGGGCCAACTCCGACCTGCCGTTGGGTGTGGGGTTTCCTCACCGTTCATTGAAGATCTTATGGTGGCTTTGAGTTGTTATTACTCCCCTTTGGGTCGTTGTCTCTTTGACACATTCCCCGTTTCCCTTCTTTTCCTATAAGTCATAAGTGCTTATTTTTCAATTAAATGGCTTTTTCCTTCCCAACCCATTTGAAGATGAAACATAAACATGAAGTCACCAGCCGATCTCGGCATATATCTACAGTTTGTTTTAACTTTGAAACTACTTGATAGATATGAATAACTTTTTGACATAATTAAAAGAGAAACATTAATTTTGAACCTGTTATGAGGTATGAGCATAGCTCATTGTTGAAGGCCTCATGGTAACTTCTGGATACTAACAACAATAAAAGCGTTGTTCCATTGCTTGGCTTAATCACGTATTTGTAGAGACCGTGTCTCATGTGCATTTACTCTTCATTGTTAATTTGTAAATGCAACAATATATATAATTTTAAAGCTATTTCTTAAGGAACGGACCATTTGATTTTCAGGGGGGAGGGGGCTGGTATTTTACCCGAGCCGGCAAGATTTTTTTTTCAAGGAAATTTTGTTGAGCCGAACTTTTTTTTAATGGAAAGGATCCGGGCCAGATTATTTTTTTCAACCAAGATGCTGGTCAGAGAATTTTTTGGGGCAAAAGTCGGAGCCAGATAATTTTTTTCTAAAAAATACCTGCCCCCCCCCCGAAAATCAAATGGTCCGTGCTTAACGAGATTTCAATGAGACATGACCAGAATACATCCTTAAGATAAATGGTAATGAAATTGTAATGAAATTGTAAAAATGGAAATTGATAGAATTTTATACATTGCTTGTTTTAACCCACCATTTTATTTATAAAATGCCCCTTCGAAGTCGGGAATATGACGGCTTGTCATAAATGTTCTGTGCTGGGTTGTTTCTCCGATTCTGTCGTATGTTATACGGATGTTCCTTACTGGCCTTACTTTGATCGATTCGGACTTTTGTTGTCACTTTTATTTATGCACTTTAAAGTGAATTTGTGTTATTATGGTAAAGAAAGTTTGATCTTTGTGCAAGAATATTTAACCCTGTTTAAATTGAATACACTATTAAGGGCATGTTTACAGGGAGTACCAAACTATTGCAAAATCGGTCGATTATGCTACAATGTACATTGATGCAAACATACATGTAGATTAAAAATGTTCTTCTCTTGATAAACATTTTTTTCTTTTTTTACTGCAATAAAGAAATTGCAATTAATTCGAAGATCTCAGTTTCGACAATTTACAGTCATGTAAGTGACGATAATGTAAAAACATTTGAATTGAAACTTAATGCATGGAAATACGTGTGTTGATAATTCTAAATTCTCAGTTAATTAGCATTATATAAAAGTATCGTATTTGCTACAGACTTTCCATCACATTCAACAAATTAAATAGCTGGATCTTATTGTATCAAATGTTTCATTATCATATAAAATTTCAATGGCTCCTATATTTTTAGAATATCGGAAATAGTTTTACAATAAGAGTATTGAAATTTGTAATGGCTGTTTGTTTTCAAAAATAATTACGATGTATGGAAATCTAAACAATGTTTCCAATTTAGTTAATTATAGTCCATACTGTTCCTACGCTTACATAATGCTGATTTGACGGTCGCAGGTGGAATATTTGTCTTGAAAGATAATTACCAGAATCAAATCCAAATACGTGGAAATGTAATTAAATCGAATGTAATTATCAGATGTGATCTAGTTCATGATGATTAAAATACCGGACAACGTATTGCATAATCTATCGACAGAAGAACTGTTTGCATTGCATGAAAAAGAAATATGTCAATTTTCAGAAAATAAACATTAATCTGAATCCTTTATAAAACTATGAAGTATGAAAGTATGAAAAAGAAAGGAAACGGGGTAAATGTCAAGGAGATAACGGTCCATATCCAGGTTAAAACAACCAAAAACAAAGCGTCTCGGTCTTCAACACAGTATTCATAATAGCTGTTTATCTTAATTAACAAAACTGCATTCAATGTATGAAGATGCATCTTAGTAAACAAAACTGCATTTGTAATCAAACAATCAATTCAACATTTCCATGAACTTAAATTTGAATTTTCTAAACCTGAAAATGACTGTGGTCCTGTGTGCAGTGGGATGAGGTATATCCTCTATAAAAGACTGTTCATCTGGTGTGGTGAACCAATATTAAAGGGCTTCTGTTTGCTTCTACATGTTTTCTGTTTGCTGAAAAATACAAAAATAGCCAAGTTGAATATTAAACAGTAATTATTGCTATACTGTAGGCTTGTTTCAAGGAGTACCGTCTCATCAGCAGTATCATAATTTGATGATATAGAAAGCCAAAAACCAATGCAATCAGAAAGAAGTACTCATTACCAAAAAATATCGAAAAACAGACGACAGAGACTAAGGAAATCCACCAAGTGGAATAGCCGGAATGATTGAGTTGGAATTTTGATAACGAAAATAGGTTTTTATAAAACGCAAGATAAAAGTTTCATATCAGACAAGTCTGACTACTTGGCTAGTAAGTACTAGTAAAAGTAAATATGTTGTCTTATGGTACTCATGCAAGAATAATAAAATTCGTATTTATACTCTTTGAATTCATCCATGAATGCATTAAGGCATGTATTTGCTGTGGAAAGATCAGGACTCTACAAAAAAAATTACATTCTGCACTTTAAAAATCACAGCTTTTGAGGTGTCATTACATGCAGTCTACGGAAAAATCATAGAAATGACATAGAAACTTATCCCTTACTGAATATGTATTGCAAATTTCTTTCCTTTGTCAATAGTTAATCTAATACCTACTATCGGTTACCAAACAGATCTTTCAAAACATATTTACCCTAACTAACCTTGTAATGGGTACTGGTACTAGAGCAAGATAAGCTTACCCTTCCGGAGAATCTGATATCTCTGTATTTACAAGGGAGGTAACAATGTAAGTGTCTTGGTTTTGACTGTTGTGTTTTGTAGCTGTTTTGTTTTCTGTGGTTCTCATTTCAGCCATGCCTTTAAACTTCGCTTCTTGTAATTGCACATTCTTTGTTCTTATTGGCGCTGTATCAATAACAATATAAGCAAGATGTTTTGTCTTGTAATCTCTTAATCGGCTAAGTGATTCTGAAGTCTTGTCTTTGATCAAGGTCCAAGCTTCTTTTGCGTTTCACGGAATAAATGCCACACGTGCATTTATGTCTGCGATATAATTTCATATAAACTTACAATAGTATAAAAAGAATAAAACAGTGTCCTTGGAAACTATTTTCGTCAATTTTAAGCATTGCAAGTAAATGAGTGTAAAGTTTTCGAATTTGATATTTTCTGCATGATTCAATTGGCAAATACATGTAGTGTATGATTCATCAACAGAACTTGTAATTTACTTCCAGATTATAAAGCATATATCTGTCTCTTTCAAAAAGATTCTTTTCGATAAAAAATCTGTCTTTACACGTTTTCATTTTATAGTCCAAATTTTTATCATAAAACACATTCTGTAACAAATCTAATTTTTGTAAAAAGGAGAATTTTGACTAGTGCAGCATGTACATGTACATGTACTTTAAAAATTTTATCCGATGGCATGTATAGAATGAACACGTGAATCACTGTCACATTTAAGGAACGTATGATGTCTGGCTACGTTGTCGTCAGCATGTTGATTTCACATGTCTAAATGAAAATTAATTTCCATTCACTGCAATGATTGATTGAATTATATCATGTGAAGTGAAATTCCCTAATGTGTCTTTCGTTCTTGTATCTTCTAATTGTTACAGCAATTGCATAAACTTTTAATTATTTATTAAAAGTTTAGACAGTATTCAGAGGAAAGGGTTTTGGGATTATACATTCATCACAAAGTTGATTACACTTCTCTTCCTAGTCCCAGTAGTATAAACAACCCGCACACGTTGACACTTACATTTCATGGACAATTTATGAAGAGTTCGTCAACTCTTTTATGAAAACATGAAATGTAAAAAAAAGTTTTGTCTACTAGTACCTTCTTATATATAAAATCGCAAGTTAACACTGCCAACAATAAGAAAAAGAAGGGAAACGGGGAATGTGTTAAAGAGACAACGACCCTAAGGGGAGCAATAACAACTCAAAGCCACCATAAGATCTTCAATGAACGGTGAGGAAACCCCATACCCAACGGTAGGTCGGAGTTGGCCCCTAAATCAAAGAGTAATCAAGTTCAGCGAAATAAGCATCTTCCTAGACTCCGATAGACATAAAGTGAACTAACTAGAAAACAAACAAGACACACAAAGTCAAGTCTTAAGATGTTTTGGAGGAACATATATCAAGACATAAAACCTTTGTTTGGAATAAACACGATGAAGATTTTGAGGTACTGTAAAGAACTGCACTGCTCAACACAAGAAGTACAATAAGAATCATGCTATAAACTATTATATTTTTTTCTGAATTTTGACTGAAAACTTTTTCTCGACAGAAAACATTGATTCAAATAAAAACTACAGTTGAACTTGTGCGCGGATTTAAGCTGACCCTTTTCATCATTCGCTTGACGCCTGGTCATTTAAATTAGGCTTCATATATACAAACGACGTGAACCACAACCCATCATTTGGAAACATAACTTTAAAATATTGATGGACGCGATTAAGGAATATGTCAGACAACGGCTTAACAGAGGCAAGGAAAAGGTTGAAACACTTACCGACTGGATCAGGTCTATAAAGTCATTGTTTGCTTTGTTGCTCGGATGAGGCACCTTAATACAACCATGAGCGTCAATTCAAAAAGCGTATGCGAGGACCTTGATGTAGAAAAACATGGTCCTATCTCAATGACAATTATGTTATTGTACAAGTTGACAAGGCCCAAAACAACATAACATTTATCCGCAGAAATAGACTACACTGGCTGCTTAATGAGGAAGATTGATATTGACAATCATTTGGCAACCTTTATGTGAACTCTCCACCATACCAAGGTTGAACATACTAAGCAATCACAAATCAGTATTGTCTTCTTTTTTACGTGAAGTGAAGAGAACAAGAACCGGCCATGTATCAACTGGGTACCGACGTTACATAATTGCCACTACAATCAGAGATACGTTGATAGGTCTGCCAAATGCAACTCCGGGAATTAATATATCAGTCTTTCAGTACTAAAAGGCTGAAAAAGATGCACATTTAGCGCTAGATAAAGATGGGCCTATTTTCTTATAAATCACACTGATTCACACAAAAAGTATACAAAGCAAAATATCATTAAAATGCTGGAATTTTTAATTGGGTGACAAAAGGCAGGATGCAATTAATTGAAATTTATCAGGATATGTAATTAAACACGAAATCAAAGACAGACTTGGAACAAAAATCTCCGAATGGCAACCAATTATGCCCCCGCTCATTGAACCCAGAATCAATATGGCAAGTTCAAATTTAAGTGTGTTTTGACACAATACAGGTGTTGACACAGTACAAGTATGGACACAATGATATGCCTCCCCTTTTTCCAAAATATATAAAAGAGAAGTTCTAAGCCCGAAAATCAATTCTATGGGTGCTAGGCATTCTTCCTGTAAAGTTTCATCCATTTTGAGGCACTTTTAATTTTCCCGCCTTTTTCCAGTTTCCATGGCAACGGCAACCATTTTGAAAATTCTGATACCCAAAATCATTCCTATGAGTGCTACAGATCCTTCTTGTAGAGTTTCATCAATTTGAGGCACTTTGAATTTTCTCGCCTTTTTTCAGTTTTAATGGCAACAGCGGCCATTTCGAATATTCCAAGTGATGTGTGTGTGCACATCTACTTATTGTAAATTAAATTCCTTTGAAGTAGTTGGAATTTGTTTACAAGGGTAAAACCATATGCCCCCGACTTTTCGTCGCGGGGGTATGAAAATCAGGGGGGAAAAGTTGACCATGGCCCTATACAAATCAAATGGTCGCTTGAGACGTCTAAATCTATCTAATTATAAACATATGTCAGTTCTTTATATTGGCAATTATATCTATGTTTTGAAAAATGAAACTTACTGTTATCTGACTTTGATCACATAATAAACTGGACTTAAAATATCATTGCCCACAACAATGAAAATTTCTGTAATATAACCACAAGTAATATTTCTGTATTTGATACAATATGGGTCTCTGCAGTCATGAAGCTTCTTGTAATTCAGAGAAAATACATGTGTATAACAAAGGAGACATCTTATTTCATTCGATATCATATATATGCCTGCATTGTTAAACTTCCTGTAATTTGACTAAAACATATGATGAAAGGGAATTTTCTGTATTTGATATGATATTGATGCCAGAAAGCATGAAACTTCCTGTAATTTGACTTAGACACATTGCAAAACGGCATTAAGGTGTCTGCAGGGTATTTTTTAGAATTTTGTGAAATTTTCTTTGTAGAAACATCAGTGTATTCTTGTTTAAATTGTAGAATAAAATTTTGGGGTCACCGTGCATTTAAGCGCGAAAACTTAAATTGAAAATTTTAGGATTTTACATAGAAATGATAAGGAAAATGATTATATGAGAGCATAGCTTGAAAAGTCCATTATAGATTATGTTCTTACTTTGCATGTGTTTTGAAATTCTTATATTGTTTACATATAAAAAGAAAAATTGGGGGTCAACGTTAAAATAAGAGATAAATTGCGAAATGTTAATTTCTCTGGTGATATCTATGGTAAATTCTTTTATCAAATTATCTCCCTTGCATAATTTCTGTGTTTCCGTAAATCCAGCAACAGATTTAAAGCTCCTGTGTTTTAGTTCACCTTACCTTTTGGTAATGAAAATGTTGTAAAAAAGATAAGGAATAAAAATTTTAAATATATTGGAACTTTCTTTACATTCTAAATAATTATTTTGTAAAATTTCTAAATGATTGAAATCTAAATGAACAAGTATTAGACAAAAATGGCGGAATAATACCACTGAGATCCCTTAAATGATTTCAATATGTCGGTGCCCGCAATCATGAAACTTTCTGTAATTTGACAAAAGCATATGACAAAAGGTAGTATTCTGTATTCAATATGCATGCAATATAGAAGAAATCCAATAAACGTCTTTTAAAAAAGAAGAAAAAAGAAAAACATTTAAAAATTTTAAAAATGCAGTAGAATACCGAAGGATCAAAGGATTGGCAATGATTTACAAAGACTTGTCCGCAAACGAAAAAAAAAAATGAAGTTAGACTTCTACAAAACACAGAAGTAAAAACGCAACATTCAAAACAAAGTACTCACAGTGTGAATTCTTATGAATCTGAGAGTGACATCAGGTGCTCCGGATCGGTAAGCATGTCCCGCTCTGTTAACAGAACTCGTCTCACTGTCAGTGAGTCAATTTAGGATCTAGTCAAAATTAGTTAGTCATAGTCAAAAAGACATTAATCTAACTGAAAATTTCCGCTTTCATTCGGGACACCGACACGTCATATCTTTCAATTATATTATGGTGACGGACATGGATTTTTTTGAGGGATGAAAGTAGAATAGGCATTATTTTTTTTTCTTTTTTTCAAAAAAAAAAGAATCATTGTACAAACTATATGCTTGACGAATACATTTGAAGATTTGAAGACTAAAGAAGTAGGTATATTGTTTTACTTCTATGGAAGGAAATGTTTACATGTTGGAAGTCAAAATCAACAGACTTGACACGTAGTTAAGATTTAAAACGTGCATATTCGTCAATATACAACAAAAGAACTAAGTATTAAGCCGAAGTAGGTGTATAATTAGATCAGTAGATTCTTTAATTTCAAGCTCATTTCGATAGATCTGATGTAGATATTCCTTACATTATGGATTGTTAAGAGAACGTACATCATCTATGTAGTGGAAGCTAAAATTAAAGGACTGGACTATTTTTTCTCTGTATAAGCCACTGTAAAAACTTTGCGTAACACATCTGTCAAAAGTGGTGGACATTTAGTTTCCATTGTGGTCCGTATTGTCTGTTGGAAAACGCTACCTCCGAATAGGACAATAATTTTGTCGATCAAGATTGTAACATCGTAATTAAATCACTCGCAGTGTTCCTATTTGAATCATAGTCGTTCTTAACAAAATATGTTTTATCATTCCCTGCTACAAGAATATGCATCTGCGTTCTCCATTTAGTGCAGAAACATTAACGTATTCAACTTGCAATTACTGATTTCAGTTAATTGTTTTGGCAGGGTTGTCCATCTTCAAAAGTAAAATGGCAAACATTTTTTTATATAATTAAAGATGCAGTATATGCAGATTTATAATAGATATGTACATTTGTATGCAATTATTATTACAAAAATGGTACAAACGAGAAAATGCAACCAGACATGCTCTAAATTTGTTTAAATGTAAAATTATTCCCAAGGTCATCAAGAGAATAGATTTTTATAAAGAAAATCATATTGAGTCACCACCTAAACTGTTTGTAAATAAGATGAAGTCAAAATTGAAAGATCTTCGTAAAAATTATGTGTTTGTACCTGTTGACAAGGTTTTCAACAACGTTGTTATTGTGTGAAAGAAGTCCAACAAAGCGAACTAGACAAGTCAAACACTTTCAGACGTACCAATTGGCACTAAAAAACGTTAACCAAACAACATTATAAGGATATAGAAATGCTTAAAGTTCCACCTAAAGATAACACCTTGCCTATGATGCAGTAATGTAGTAAGCCTCACAAAAATCCCTTAAAGCTCCGTTTTAATTCGGCCATCCATCCATTTAATTAGTTCACTTCATAACAAAATACCGAAGTTACTGTTAATTTATTTTCTGCATATGCGCATTTCGACAACGTATGATCAAATATAAAGGAGTTGGTTATTAAATACTGTGAAAAACTTTTCACAACTTTTGGGTACTAGTAAATTACTTTTGGGGTGAGGAAAATTCCATTGAAGTTTAAGATAAACTACAATCATTTAGAAGATCAGTTTCATCTGTTGACAGTTATGATTTTGAACACTTTATAGAACCCTTCCACAAAATTTGATTAAATCTAAATTAGGACACATTATTAAATGGTCTTTGAAATTTTCTGGTTTGCAGTTCATTTATTCTAGCAAAAAACGAGGATTCTTCTCTAATATTACCTACATAATCATTGTTCCTGGAAATGTGATGATATGATTAATGCACTCAATCTTTTGCTGAACGACATTTTTGTTTATTTTGCCAACACTATTTATCAGCACGTCCCATGGGTACAAATTTTGCACCTCTCCTTGCAGAACTTTTTCTGTTCTGTTACGAACGAGACTTCGTGAAAAAACTTCAAAACGAATCCATACCAAACAGTGATCAGCTTATTTCTATTTTCAATGATGTCAGGATCGAGGTATAGTGACGATATCCCTACTATTGACAATCCTTAGTTTTCAAATTATGTAGACATCATTTACCAGCAAGATCTAAAATTACATAAAGCTAACAATGACACAAAATACTGCCCTTTTCTGGATCCAACTATCATTATTGACTCTGGAAAAAATTAAAACTAAAATATATGATAAAGTGGATGATTTTGAACGTAACCTTTTATTACAGTCAAACGTTTACAACAGGATTACAGATTTCAGAAGTTGTTGAACACTTTTAAGAAGATTTATAATAGATATGTACATTCGATATCTAAATATAGCGTTACTCGCATGCAACCTATTACTTAGGACATTTCTAATCCTCGTTTTTACGGAGATGTTTTTAAAAAATTCCAAACACTGATTAAAGATCAAGAAAAACTGGGACGTAACTTACATTCTTTACGTAATATGGGCCATCAACAAGATACCCTGCTTGCGTCCGTAAATTTTGACATCTATTGACCTGAAAATTTTAAACACATACTGGCCTCTCACTGATACTGCCGATGTCTACTGAAAAATGTGATGATTCTTGACCAAACCCTTCGGGAATTTTTGAGTTTGATTTTTCTTCTGTAGAGCGACAGTGTTTTTCCAGCAGACTAGGCTCCCTGAGCCAGTCGGCAGTTTAGCGGTGAGCACCGCTTAACCTATGTTTCAAAATTAAGTATTTTCATTTTCTCTCCTTTCAAGATTGTGGTCATAGAGGTAGTACTCTACCTATATTGGGGTTTTTCGAATTTTTATGGTACTATAGATAAAGGGGAGGTTTAGGTACCAATAAACCGGTTTAACCTTACCGCTGGCTTTTGCTGGCGCCGGTACCAAGTCTGGCTGTCTCGATCGCGAGTTTCTATCATTGTTTACGTTCGTTTTTTGACTTGTTTGTGTCTTTCCTGTGTAGTTTCCTGGCAGATTTTGAAATGTCACTGTAATTTTCACCCATTGTAGATGGTTCCTGTTATTGCCTCTTTTACATTTTGTATAAAGAGCAGAAAATGAAAAGTTTGAATGCTATGGCAATTTGTGAGACTGGTTGAGTGTAGCTGTTCAAGGAGATCTTTGGAATAACAACTGATTCACAACACTCGTGTATTTTTTATGTTTAAGTTCGCAGCAGATGGAAAAGAGTTGACTGTTTTTATCATTTTAATGCCAAAAGGATGTTTCAAGTGAAATATGATGTTTGATAATCTCGTCACTCGATATAGAAAGGGGTATAAATAGGGTTTCTGGAAGAACTGTCAACGCCAATCTCCTGCACAACACAGTCGAGATAGTGTTTCTTACACACAAACAATAAGTTGTTAGAGGCTTTGTCTGTAGAGACAACGACTTAATTCTCATGGCGGTTGGTCAGAGTTTTAACCTCGAGGGATGCTTTATGTATTCTCGATGCAAGCAATAATGCAACTTCCTGTACATTAATTAAAATGAATATGGTAAAATAACATTTTCTGTATTAATTTTGATATGATATTAACATCTAGTTTCATGAAGCTTAAAACATGTGACAAAAGGATCATTTTCTTTATTCGGCATTATATCATATTGTAACAATCAGGACACTTCCTTTAATTTTACAAAAAAAGTTTTTTGACTTAAGAGAGAGTTTCTGTATTCGACGTAATCATTAGATTTCCTGTAATTTGATTGAAAACTATGGAAAAATAACCCTTTTCTGTTTTTTTTTATATACAATAAATCTGCATGCAATTGGCTAAGAAAATAACACGTCATATTTTATTTCATTTCAGGTTTATTATCGAGCTCCTATCGTTGTCTTTGTCTGTCTTTTGTCATTTCATTGTTTTTCTTGTGCAGTTCCCTGGTTGATTGTAGCATGTGATTGTAATGTTCGGCCATTGTAAGTGTTTCTTGTTATCTTTTCTTATATTTCTGAAATCAATCCAATTCTCGAGTAGAATGAAGATATTTTTCACTTTTTAATAAAATTTAATGCTCCTTTGAAATATCTGTAAGCAGTCAAAAGTCATTATTCAGCCATCATTTAGCGATCATTCAACGGTAAACGACCAGTCAAAATGGAATGTTAACTGATCCAGGGACTGCATCGAGGCCCACAATGAAAAACTACCGTAATTGATCTAATGCATATTACGTATATACCAAAATGGTATTTCTGTTTTCGACGCATAATCGAAGTACAATGAAACTTCTTGTACTCTGACATAAACAAATATATGGTTAAAGCTGATTTTATGGATTCCATATAGGGTCTGTAAGTCTCGTCATGTGGATCACGAGAATCCCCGATAAACCGGCAATTTGAAAACGTTTCCGGCCGAAATATGACGTCTGGTGATTGTGGCGTTCAGATTTTTGTTTGAAACGTAATATATCTTTGTTTGAAATGTAACTTCCGGGTACACTTTTTGGTCTCGGAAGTTCGAAAATTGTACGAGACTTACAGGCCCTATATTATCGATGTCTGCAACAATGACACTTCCTGTAATTTGACTAAATACACATGACAAAAGTGACATTTTCTTTGTCATTATTATTTCTATGCTAGGGATTTTGACATTAATTGTAGTTAAGCCAAAATGTTCTGACTAGCTTTATAAAATCTAACATCTTACTTTTTTATAATGTTTATATAAAGTTTTCTTACAATGGTCTTAATGAGTGCCCTGTGTTTGTCTATATGTTTTAATCGTCCACTAGCTGAAGGCTCTAGAGCTTTTGTCAGGCAAAGAATGGCGGTGATTGTAAGAGAACTTTGCTAGTTGAATAATGTTTGTTGACAATCCCGTATCCGTGACCAAAACAAAAAACAAAAAACATGGATGTAGCGTTGTTCGACATTTAGCAAACAATTCCGCTCAAACCGGTGCTAGGGGCCGTCTTGAACTTACTATGATTGGTGAGCAGGGCTTATTGTTGAAGGCCTCATGGTAACTTCAAGATGAATAACGACAATAAAAGCTTTCTTTCTTCGCTTGTTTTAAAATGTATTTGTCTGATGTGCGATTACCCCATATCCTTTCATTCACCATTTGAAAGAAATGCACATTTTCTGTATATATGATATGGATTTAACAATCGTGGAACTTGCGCCTCTGTGCATTAATTGTAATATATGATAAGAACGATCGTGACCAGAGCAAATTTGGCAAGAATTGACATCTTCAGAACAGACTTGTCAGGAACGGTTACGACCAGAGCAGATATGGCAAGAACCGTCATCTTCAGAACAGACTTGTCAGGAACGGTTACGACCAGAGCAGATATGGCAAGAACGGTCATCTTCAGAACAGATTTGTCAGGAACGGTTATGGCCATAGCGTACTTAGGACATGAACAGAACAGACATATCATGATCGGCCGTGATTCTAGAGTGAGAGCAAACACGATGCTAGGACTGTTTTGAGCCTGCTCAAAGTAAACTTCAATTTGACGTAGACCTGTTTTCATAAAATGCTATCCAAGTTTACTTGGGCGAGAGATTATTTCTGCATTCCTCTGCCCTCCTTCGAAAAAAATGGAAAAAAATTTCATACATGCATCTAAAATTTCCAAAACATTGCATTTTTTTTCTTTTGTTGCAGTTTTGTTTCCCTTCTGTCTTCCTGTTTTTATTATTTTTCAATGAATGTTTTATCTTTAAAAATTGATCAAAGTGAGATTTTAGAAATATTTATAGGTTTATCAGGACAGTAGTTCAACCAAATTTATTTGTGCAAAATGGTTCCTCGATGCAGCAATTATTTTCTTTCGCATTTTCAGCATATAAAGAAATGCTTAACAACAATTAGAATTTTAAGTGTAAATCATACAGCATGATGCAATATTATGCAATTTTTAAAACAAATTTTTCAGCTGTATTAACAAAAGTTAGCATTTCAATTAAAACAGAACACGAACATTCCTGTGAAATTTTACGACAAGCAACATTGCTGCAGTAAAATTGTCATTTCAAAATGTCAAAAACTAAGTCTGATTAATGCACAATAGCTGTTTGTTGAGCAAATATTAATCTTTAGAGATGTTATATTGTCAAATTGCTGATCCTTGTACAAACAAATTAGTAAAATAATCATTAGTTGTATGAGACAACGGCAGTAGAATACCGAAGGAACAAAGGGTGAAATTCACAAAAATCGAAGTCCAAAGACAGGGTAAAAACGAGAACACAGAAAACAATGAAAACTGCACACTGCTAATGTCACATTTTAGTTAATGTTTATAGCACAAGTACATTTTAGTAAAGATAGTGAAACGTATAGAATTGAAACAAGATTATAAAATCTATGAAACACTCCAAGGAAACAAGGAGTATAAATTTACAATGATCAAGCCATACCAATACATATTAAATACCAAACTTACCATGACATGTTGATACGTACATTTAGATTTAAAATTAAAACGGAAAATAAAATCTATAAAACGATACACAGTTAATTTTGTAAGTATTTTTTGAATTTCGCAGTGTAAGGTTTCTGTGTATTTAACGTCACAATGCATTTGTTTATTAAATTTTCGAATCGATTCCAAAAAGGATACGATGAAAATCCGGAATGGTGGTTTTTCAGTTGATGTTCGAGTTTGCCGTTAACTTATGGATGAATTGTTTCATGCCAATAATTGGGAAGTTTCAACGGGTAAACAATATGTCATCTTAACAAGAGGAAAACTATCTCTCATTTTGATGCCCAATTCAAACCAAAATCAACGTGAACTGTTGATGTTGATTTCTTATCTCAGAATTCATTATCATGTGAAAAGAAGAACAAGCTTAAATTTTACGATTTGCCTAAAACAAACATGTATATCAATATTGAATTAAATGACAGCAGATTCCGTGGGGTGTTGCAACGTCATGATCGCGGAGCACTTGTTTACATTGTCGAAAATATTATGATTTGGTAAAAAAACAACAACAGTTTAAATGGAGGCTTTGGGCATGCTCATTATTCACGTCTGCAAACAGGAATTCAAATATTGACCTTGACCGTAACCAGAGATGGTTCGAGAATTGCAGGAGACATTTCGGGTGAAATGTTAATATTCTTACCTGCAAAAATTTGTAAATGAGTTATTGTTTTCTGTCAAGAAGTAAAATGTTATTTTGAGAAAAAAAAAATCGGTGTACCGTTTCTTTTGGTGAGTAGTTTATTTTTCCATAGGATGAAAGCAGATCCTCATGATGTCAAAGTGGCCATAAATCGATGAATTAATATCGAAAACTCAACCAAAGCAAAAATCACCAGCAATGGTAACATTTGATTGACAGCAATTGTGAGAACACTATGCCAGTTAAGTTTATGTTTGTTGGCGATTCTGTATTCCTGGATCAATGGCTGAAAAGACATGGATGTAGCGTTACATGTACTAGACACCTAGTGTACATTTGGAAATCCATTAACCGGAAAAAAAAACCCGTAAAAGCTGAAAGAGAACAAATTACAAAAAGGATCTAAATAGAAAAGCCGAATTCAGCTAGGGACAGCTCGACCCATATTAGCCTTTCGTGCTCGGGCTAATATGGCTAATATGATATGAGATATGATATGAAAAATGCCATGATCAACTGTGCAATACCACATATTATGGAGCAGGTAAATTTCTACACTTTATACATAGAAACAAAAGTACAAATAAAATAACAAAATTAATAAATTATCCATTTTTATTCATTTCCCTGGCTGCACTGATTTCTCGAGAAGATTTTGGAAGCTTTGACATAAAACAGTTCAACTAATTATATAATAGTAACTTGTGTAGAGGGCTGCATCCCTTTTATTATAAATTTTAGTTTTAATTTTTCCAGAGTCAACGATAATAGTTAGATCGAGAAATGGGCAGTATTTAGAATCATTGTTTGCTTTATCAGTTTCAGGTCTTGTGCATTGGTCGACATGGGGATTGTCAATAGTAAGGATATCGTCGATATACCTGCTGTTATCGTGGAAAATTGAAATAAGTTGATCACTGTTTTGTATCGTTCCATCCTGTAGTTTTTTCATAAAGTCCCGTTCGAAATAGAACAGGAAAAGATATGCAATGAGAGGTGCACAGTTTGTACCCATGGGAATTCAGATGACCTGTTGATAGACAGACGATGTTACCGAGACGAACAAAAATGTTGTCCAGCAAAAGATTCAGTGCCTTAATCATGTCATCGCATGTCCAGGAACAATGATTTTTGTAAGTGATGTTAGAGAAGAATCCTTGCTTTTTATTACAACAAATGAATTGTAGACCAGAAAATTTGAAAGACCATTTACTAAATTGTCCCAATTTCGATTTAAACAGTTTATGTGGAAGGGTTGTATAAAGTTTAGAAAAATCATAACTGTCAATAGAAGAAGCCGGTCTTTGTATTGATTTTAGTTTATCTAAACCTTCAATTGAATTTTTTACACTCCAAAAGTAATTTACACAAGAGTTTTTTCACAGTATTTGATAACTAACTCTTTGATACAGATAAATGCACTTGTTAAATGGATGGATAAACTAGTAGTAGAACAGTTGCTTGATGCCGGAATAAAACGATGTTTGTAGGGTTTTTTTGTGAAGTTTAGGAACCCAGTACATAGTAGGCAAGGTGTTATCTTAGGTGGAACTTGGAGCATATCTGTATCGCTGTAGTGCTGTTTGATTAATGTTTTTTCGTCAAAATTAGTACGTTCGAAAGTGTCAGACTTTACCAATTCATTTGATCATCAATATAATATTTCTTTCAAATAATTGGAACGTTGTTGGACGTTTTATCGACTGGTACAAATGCATATTTATTGCTAAGATCTCGTAATTTTAAACATTGAAATTATATTTATTGCTAAGATCTCTTAATTGTAAACATTGGAAAAGAATACAGATCTTGATCAGCTAGTTCATCAATCAAAAATTAGTTACCTTGAAAATTGGGAACTTACAAGTATCAACATGATTTTTGAATGGACACTTTAATACAGAGTTGAAAATATATATAAATTTAAAGAATAGTCTTGCCAAAGGATAAAAATGAGGATGAGAACAGCTAAATAGCTCATACATATTAATAAGATCTTGGTAAATTTTACTATTAAAGTGACTGATAAACGACTGGTAAAGCTAAGATCGGGAGCTTGTATGTACGTAGGGATCTCCTTATCGTGATCTATTTAATTGGAATCTAAAATTTCCTCCTCCATGTTTTTTGTCAAACTTTCTATAATGACATTATGAGAGACAGAAGTATACATCAATGTCTCAGTATTACATCACTGTAATATCAAACACAACAACCAACAGTTTTAGACAGTTAATCGATCAAAATGACAACTTAATATACAAAGCTGTCCTGCAAAATGAAGACAAATAATTCAAATACCAATTACGACTATTATGTACAACATTTGCTTTCTAAAATTGATTAGATCTATTCAATTGCATGTAGAATTATTAATCCCATAGCGAAACGTGAATTTAAAATAATGAGTGAAATTTTATATTGACTGTATGATAATTGAATGGTTTAAAGAATTATTATTAGGCATAAGCAGAATCGGTTGAATACTTATTTTTTAACACAAAATTCTAAACCTAGATATTGCAAGTTGAAGTGAGTACTTGGATTACTCCCCTCCACCTTTGATAAGTAAAAAAAATGTCATTTGTAGTTTCGTATGTAGAAAAAAGTGACAATCGTATTTAATAGTGCCCCTGATTTTTACTATTCATTTACTTCCTATCTATAGTTTGAATATTTTGAAATAGGCCGTGTCCATGCTAGAACTAGATGCGATCGATCCAAATTAAGATCGATTCTTATAAAAACACGTTTATATTCCTATTTGAAATATCTGAATCACTTTCGATCGATCGCAATCAGGTATCGGGCTTTATATTCGCGGTACGAACTTTTCGCGGTTTTCAGTTGGATTATTCGCGGGGTTATGCGGATTTATAGTAAAGGTCATTACGTTAATTTATAGTAATGTTTAATATCGATGTCCAAAAAAAAAACGAATTGGCAAAGTCTAGCACTTTTAAACGTACAAATTATGACGAAAAAAAAACGCTCACCAAACAACATTACAAGGATACAGAAACACTCAAAGTTCCACCTAAAGATAACACCCTACCTTATATGTACTGGATTCCTAAACTTCACAAAAATCCCTTCAAACATCGTTTCATTTCGGCTTCAAGTAATTATTCTACCACAAATTTGTCCATCAATTTAACCAGTGCACTCACTTGTATAAAGGAGTTAGTCAAAAACTATTGTGAAAAAACATATCAAAACTCCGGTGTAAATTACTTTTGGAGTGTAAAAAATTCTATTGAAGTTTTAGATAAATTACAATCTATAGATAGACCAGTTTCATCTTTTGACAGTTATGATCTTTCTACACTTTATACAACCCTTCCACATAATTTGATTAAATCTAAATTGGGTGAACTTATTAAATGGTCTTTTAAATTTTCGGGTCCTCAATTTATTTGCTGCAAAAAAAAGCAAGGATTCTTCTCCAATATCTCTTACAACAATTATTGCTAATGGACATGTGATGATATGATTAAGGCACTGAATCTCTTTCGTTTCGGCACCATTGTTTATCATCAGGTCATTGGAATCCCCATGGGTACTAATTGTGCACCTCTCATTGCAGATATTTTTCTGTTCTGTTACGAACGGGAATTCATGAAAAAACTACAAAATGGAACTGTACCAAATAGTGATAAACTTATTTCTATTTTCAATGATAATAGCAGGTATATTGAGTTTTTAGCTTATGTTGACACCATTTACCCACAACAACTGAAACTTAATAAGGCAAACAATGATTCTAAATACTGCCCTTTTCTGGATCTAAGTATCACCATTGACTCCGGTAAAATAAAAACTAAAGTTTATGATAAAATTGATGATTTTGATTTTACTATTACTAATTTCCCCTCATTGACGGCGACGTTCCCTAGCTCCATCCTACGGGGTGTATATATCTCAACTTGTACGATTCGCTCGCATTTGTTCCACCCTTGATGATTTTTATGAGCGTAACCTTATTCTCACATTCAAACTTTTACAACAAGGTTACAGATTTTATAAATCAAATACTTTTATGAAGTTTTACAGAAGATATCAACATTTGATATCTAGATATGACGTGACTCGCGAACAGCTAATTACAAAGGGCATTTCTCATCCTCGATTTTATGGAAATGTTGTTAAAAAATGTAAAAAACTGATAAATAATCCAGAAAAACTGGGTCGTAACTTACATTCTTAACGTAATAGTGTATATCGACGAAATATTCTAAACAAATCCATTAAATTGGCTTTGGATTCCAGTGACCTGAAGACTTAACATATATACTGGCCTCTCACTGATACTGCCGATGTCTACTGAAATACATGAAGACTCTTTTCCAATCCCTTCGGGGAGTTTTGAGTTTGATTTTTCTTCCGTAATGCGACAGTGTTTTACCAGCAGACTAGATTCCTTGAGCTAGCCGGCAGTTTAGCGGCGAGCACTCTTTGACCCTTCTTTTGTCATATGCTTTTTCTGTTCCAAGATAGTGGTTATTGAGTTAGTAGTCTACCTGTATTGGGCTTTATTCGCATCTTTATGATACTATAGGGAACGGGATAGAGAAAGGGGAGGTTTGGGTACCTATAAACCGGTTTAACCCTACCACTGGCTTTTGCTGGTGCCGGTACCAAGTCCGGCTATCCCGAGTTCCTATCGTTATTTATGTTTGTCTCTTGTTTTCATTATTGTTTTTCTGGTGCAGTTTGCTTGTAAATTGTGGCGTGTGATTGTAGTTCCTGGCAATTGTGGGTGTTTGCTGTTATCCTGTTTTTTTGTAATTAAAGTAAAATATTCGCGGATAAAAATTTTCGCGGTTATTGTTTAAACTCGAACAGCACGTAAAGTAATACCCTGCGAAATGCAACAACCATACAGTATATCGTTCTCATATAGAACCGATTGCGATCGAATGCATATTTATTTTAAAACACTTGAATCGACCGCAATCGATCCCAACAGTTCACACAGTAGTCTTAATCGTCTCTATTTGAATCGATCTTTTTTAGACCAGCTCTCTCTATCGCACCTAAAAGATCGATTGCAATCGTATGAACAGCTTAAACAGAATGAAATCGATTGCGATCGATTCAAATATTGTAAGTGTAATACATTGAGAGTACGCTGTTGCAAACAAACATAGTCATTTCAGTATACTGTACTTTATCAAGTATTGACGTGGTAGAACGTGTTATAAAAATACTTTAAAATAAGATTGATTGCGTTTTAACTTAGATTGTTTTGTTCTCCAGTGGTCTGATTGACATTATTAACAGACCGACATTTTAAATGATGGATTATTATTCCCTAGTGATGTTGGAATCTTCAAACACAAATTATATCTGTCTGTAAATTTATTGTAGGAAAATAAGATTTATTGTTAGTACAACATATAGAAATGTCCCCTAACGACATTTTGAGCCTTTAAGAAACCTAAAATAGCAGACATAAAGATATATCTTTGATTCTAGACTATGAAAGTGACAGCAGAGTTACCAAAGATATAAACATACACGACAAAAACGCCAATGAGGATGTTCCTACTTAGATATCATGTATCGTAATTCAAGAAGCAGTCGCATTCAGTTGTAACTGTTCAGTTTTGTACAGATTTAAATGGTTTTATCTTTATTCACAGAGATTTTTTTGTTGTTAATTATGTCGCCGTCGATCACACAGTGGCAACATATAGGGATCACTATCTGTCGTCTGGTGTCCGCTTCGCACAAAAAATTGCTGTCTCATTTTTCTCGGAAACCAGATAGATATCTTCAATATGGCATGGAGTATCAGTATAAGTATGGAGCTTTATACCATGTGACAGAGTTTGGTAATTCTCGTTAGCCCATTTTCCTGTTTTACAGAACTAAAAATATTTTTTGCGTCTTAAAAATTTCTGTCACATTTTACCCAGGAACCATATCTGCAATTCATCATTGAGTATCAGTACGGGAACTTTTACCTTGTAACAGAGTATGTTGTACCTTGTATGCCCGCCTCCTTTTAGATATAACTGAAACATAGTTTTTGCCGTAAGCGTCACAAAAAATTTTTGTAACAATTTTCTAACGAACCAAATATCACAGCCTTCTGCAATTTGGCATGGAGTATTAGTACGAGAATCTATACCGTGTAACATAGTTTTTTTTATTATCTCGCATGACCACTTCCTGTTTGACGGAACTTAGAGAAGTTTTTCAGGAAACACATATCAAAACCTTCTGAAATTCAACATGAAGTATCATTATCGGGACCTATACTGTGTTACAGAGTTTGCGATTCCTCTCATGACTACTTCCTGTTTGACGGAACTTAGAACGTTCCTTCGCATCTTGAAAAATTCTGTCACATTTTCACAGGAACCATATATTCTTGCCTTCTGGAATTTGGCATGAAGTATCAGTTTTTGGGCCTATGCCGTGTAAGAAAAGAACATTTTTTGCGTAGTACAGAGGCGACACTTTTCTTCTCGTTTTTTTAAATGATGTGTCTAATTACATACATATATAAATTTTTGTATAAGCATCCAAAATATTTGAAAGACATTTAAAAAATCATTTGTTGAACTTCGTAAATGAATGTTATTTACTTTATTCATTGCAATAATGTTTATGTTTAAATCAATTCTGTCAAACGGTATTAACTTTTTGATTACTGATTGTTAAAAATTCTTCATAACGGTGAATTAAATGAAGCTATATTGCAAGATCTATCAAACGCTTATACCTGTCTTGATCAAAATTGCTTATTATGTTCTTGCACTTCCCTACAATGATTTTCTGTTTTATTTGACTTCAAGATGAAGAACAACAATAAAAGCGTTGTTCCTTTGCTTGTTTTTACCATGTATTTGTAGAGACTTTGTCTCACGTGCATTTACTCCATATCTTTTTATTCACCATTGAATAACAAAGACAAATAGTTTCCATTTCAAATTCATTTTTGACTCCAAACAAGTAAACTCGTGTGCGGCTAAAGTCTAAGTGTTAGGTCGAATCATTTTTGGGATTATATCATTTTTCTTCTATGTAACCAAAATTATAAAATTTAATTTTTTGGCAACTAAAGAACTATATTGCCGAATGGGAAAAAAGCTACAAATAGATGCATGCTCTCTTCATATTTCAGGTATCAGTGTAGTTGTTCATGAGAGTCCATCAAATCAATGAAAGATATTGTGCAGAAAGTATATGATGTTTCATTATTGCTAATTTCATTTGCTGAACATATACAAATAAGTAAAATCATCTATAGCATCACTGAAAAATCGATTAATACCCAAGTCACACGATTCTTATTATTACATTTTATTATGCATATTTTTCCACATTTTTAATTTTCTCGTTCAGTCTTGGGGAACTGTAAACCTTTCTACATTAAACCTTTACTTAAACTATATTGCAAACTTTTTCGGCAATGTGGGATTGTTCTAATAACGAAAACAAAAACTGTAACAGAATGCATTATGGATATATAATTCTAAGAATAAATTAACTCTAGGATATTTATCAAATGTGCTTGTTTTTGAATCAATTATAGTATAATAAATTTATCAGACCATAACCTGTCTATACCTAAAAACAGAAGTTACCAAACAATTTTCATCTTTAGTAGAACTTTCTGCAAAAATGTAATTAAATCTTCGAAAAGTATCTTTTCAACGTTTTAATTTCATAGAAGCAATATTGCTTGAATTCATAAATACTAAAAATAAATAATGAATTTCTGATAAAATAATGTATCGTGCAAAGAACCTAGAGCGGTCAAAAGAGGTTATTTACCAGAATAAATCGGAATACCCATTTCTAAAATAAACTACCAATTTGACACAAAGAATTCAGACAAGGTCGTGTCAATTATTGCAGTGCACTTTGAACTATATGCAAAAGAGATTTATTGATGATGTACTTTCCATCAATAATGCATCTTTTGCTAAATGAATCCTATTAATATATCCTCCAGTACTAGACATAAAGGAAGCGAAAAAACCACTAGATCTACATTTTTTGGCTTTACATGACGAAAATGGTCATCTCAGTACTACAATGAACGACAAAAGGGACGATTTTACATTCAAACTTATCGATTTCCCTAACATGGACAGTAATATTCCAGCGTCTCCTGCTTATATTTCAATGCTGATTCGTTACGCAAGTGCAAGCACAAATTATAATGACTTTCTCATCAGACATAGTTATCACCGTGGCCGCCTTATTAATCAAGGCTCCAAAATTTTCCGTCTGATACGATCATTAAAAAGTTCTTCAATAGATACCAGTCCCTTGTGGAAAAATCTTTTAAAATACCTGTAATAAGTCAGGACCATCGCGGTCGACGATTTTGCCTGTGGTTTCCACCTGATTTGTCTTTTTGTCTCATGAACTGCGGCTCTTGGCCGCTTTGTTCGGTAATTTTGTTACTTCCCCCATTTCCAAACGCACGTTTCAAAATAACATCAGACACTAACTTTACAATGAACGAATACAATAACAAGACTATGGTCAGTGGTTGCCAATTGCAGAGCATTCCGGAATTATAGAACATTTAACAATATCCAGTTTATCACTAGGATAAATATTTCCTAAGAATAATCCTCCTTGTATGCACAGATCCGATGTTACACATTCAAAATGGGCAACACACTGCCGCCAATACCCGGATTTGTTCTTCTTATATACTATCGGACGATGCTATTATTATGCAATATAGGGTAGGCAGGCTATCAAGACCTAAATATATTTTTTTAGATATAACAGGTTATTTTCGGTTCTCCAAAAGAAAGGAGCAATATATTGTTTAATTGTAAGCGTACTTTTTCCGGCGTGCAGAATTTCCGGGTATATAAACAGCCTATTGTATTTCTACCTTGGTGTTTATTCCGTGACGATGAGGACTCGATAGTGATTGGTCAATTAGATGTTGTGGATATTCTACCTTAGTGCATTCTACCCAAAAGGAGGAAAACACTTCCGGAATAAATCCCCTGTAACAAAATACTTATATCTCTCTATACAAATGCATGTTTCTTTCCCCACGATGTAAATACTCTTCATCAAAATGTTTCGATACTTCAGAAACTTGAATAATTCATCAGTCTGGAAATAATTTCAAAAATATAAACCAATCAAATAGCTTCCTTGGTCTTCGCTGTGAGTGTGAATGTAGGGTACACAAAACTTAGAACTGGTTTCTGATAACTTATTACTACCTGGAGGGGATTCTCGTCACAATAATATCTTTGATATGTGTGTTTTATTTGTATATTAATATGTTAAAGTAGTATTGATATTAAAAGTTTGGATGTGTGTTTAAGTTTAGAATATTTCCATAAGAAGTGACATGATCATATGAAACTAATAGATAAATCCTCCATTATTATACAAAGCGTGAATGAATTTTCAGATTTTCATCTGACTGGTCATAGAGAATGGCATTGCCAGTGAGATGATAGATGAAAGCAATACTTTAATGATTCAATATTTCCTAAATATTGTAACAATGTTCCACTGTTGCAATTTCTGAAATAAATTATGCAAATTTCTCGGTGTTGAAAGTAAAACCTGTAGCTGGATATGGGAATTCAAAGAGATTTAAAATACATCATAGACAAAATAGCTTTTTTCTGTAAAGGGTCTGTCGTTTGAATAGAATGGTAAGACGTAAGAAAGGTCACATAGCAGAAATATATACCTCCACACCTCTTTCCACAGAGTCTTATTTAATTGATATAGAGAAGGAAATTCAATAACGTCATCTAACGCTACTAAAATCGATTTATCACCAGTTTGCGATCACAGAAGGAGCTTGTGTCTTTTTCTGTTGGAAGTTTTGGCCGCAAAGATTAATTTATAAGCAATATACTTCTAAATTATCTCTCCTAACTAGGAACCCCCGTTAATTGTTTTAAATATATAATCAACCTATCATTTCAAGCTGTTATATGAAACGACTTACACCTGTTTGAAAAAGATGATCGCATGTCATGTGTAAATTTGGTAGGTGCACATGGGAAATCAGGAGGGATGTATGGCTCGTACGGGGCTGTCAATGTAATGCAAATCTCATTAAACCACCCTCTTCTTACTAAGTACTTTAATTCAGTTAGATTCTAAAAAAAAACGTCAGAACAAGAACATACAAAAAAATTTTTATTTATGTCATGAAGGAAGATGGAACAGTCCAAGGCATTTACAAGAATTAAAGTATCTTGAATAATAAAAAGATCCTTAAAACAGATGTTAAATAAGACAAAGACGCAGGCTCTGTAGCTTACCATGAGGCAGAGAGACATTTTTATATTTCTGTCCAAGAGATTTTTGCAACAATCGTTCGTTCCAATTTTGCTGTTTTTATGGTCGTACTTACAATTTTTTTCAAATATTTTAAGACCCTTTAAGACCTTGATACATTTATTTTGTGAAAAGTACGTCAACTGCTTTGAATGCAGATATTCTACATGAAAGAGAACATAATTTGCACCAAAGCGTTTGATGTTTAACTCACCTGAGGTAATTATGACATCAAAAAAAGCTGTCAAAGGACTGCTCCAGCCTAAAAACCAAATCAACCTCTTATCTAAATTTTGCTACGTCAAATATTTGAAAGAATGTACTATACAACAATGTCTTCATCCTGAAATAAACTCTACTTATGCATTAGTAAATAAAGCATAAAGTAATTCAAATATTAGTAGAATGTTATGATTATTGAAGTACTCTGACTAGGAAGATAATGTCTGTTTATTATTCAAGCTATTATTTGTCAAAATTTAGAAGATGCGCGTATAGTCCGTAATACTGTCAAATGTAAAAATCGCTATTGAATTAAAGACCACAAATAAGGTTGGATATCAAGGACTTTACATCAATAACCCGATTGGTGTCTTTTCTGTGAACTTACGTGAAACTTACAAGGAAAATCTGTTCTTGACACGAGAAAGACAAATTGTAAAAGAGAATAGTAATCGTAAAACTGAAGTTCAAAGCCTTTAAATAAGAGATATTCAAAAGACACAATACCGGCGTTGCATAATAAACAGTAAATTTAGTTATGCTGTACACATGTTTCAAGGAGTAACCTCTCATCAGCAGCGTTAAAATCAAATTTCATATATGAAAAACCATATTCCAAAAGTAGTGAAAAAAGAAGTACTCATTGTCATAAAAAATCGAATTTGGAAACCCAATCAAGTTTTAGGACATCCACCGAGTGCCATATGATTGAGGGGTTAGAATTTTGATAAAACATCAAATTTCTATAAGTCGCTGGGTAAAATTCCATGTCAGACAAGTCTGACTATTTGACTGGTTAATACCATGTTTACCCATTTTCTACATCTGGAGCATATCGTGCTTCCTGTCTCGAGCAGGTAATGAGACTCCAGTTTTGTAGAGATTCACAGTGTTAGAGCGATAATATTTTAGGGTTTGCACTGTTGTGCTTGTTGAAAACTTTTGTGTGGCGTTTTTACTATGTTCTGCTTGTTTTGTTGCCGCCGTTTATGTTGTCTCTCTATGTGTGACGCGTATGTTGCAATGTATTCTAGATTCATGATTTTTAGTTGTTGTACCGTTATTCATGTTGACATTTATTTATTACAACCGAAAAATAATAATATAACCACAGCATCCAAAACAGGAGACTTTACCTTTTTAGCAGTTCTAAGTAAACTGGGATACAAACAATTATTCTTTAATCAATTAACTCACTTTGAAATGCATCGGCAAATGAATACTAGACTGTTCTGTTCTGTTGAATCTTTGTTATGCAGGTGCTTTACTTTAAAAATGGTTTATGAAAGTAAGAAATACGTAAAATCAGTGCTTTCTGATAGATTTTATTTGGGTATTCTAGTTCAAAATTGTATCTATATGACAATGTTCTTGCGTTTGCTGTGTTCTCTATAAGGGGTAAAACAAAATCAAGTCGAGTGTTTTACTGAAACCAGTTCGCTTGAACCCAATTGTATAACTCACTACAGTTTTGTAATCAAATCCTCGCTCAATACTTTAAAATGAATTTTGAATTCATTAATTGTTTGTTAGATATCTTTCTAAGAGCAATAAATTAAGATTTCCCATTTGTAGGTTAAATTGTCACGAAGCGTTAGAAAAATTTGAATTTGATAACCGCTTGTTGATCAAAGCACTAATATGTTTTCATTGAAACGGCTTCAAAAAATTCTTATTTTATCTGATATAATGAACTTCATGAATTTGATTACTGAAAAGTTGTCAAATACAGTTCTACTGCAATGGCGTTTCCGATTTCTTCCATCAAGTTTGATTCTAATTATTCTTTTTTTTCTGTCACATGTAAAGGAAGTGGGAACCGAACCGTCAGTCAAAAGAACGAACAATCCATGGACAACGGCAACATTGGGAACACAAGGAAACAAGGACATCACTTGAGTACAGGACAAAAAAGAAAAATGAAGACACACATACAGATGAACAACATGGACCCAACAGAAACCATGGGAGAGATCAGGTGTACCGGTAGAGTAAGCATCTGCTGCAGAAAGATCTGTTGTCATCTGGGAAAAGATATCCCATAGCGATCCACAAGATCGTGATGTCGACCGTAAAACTTCTGTAGTGATGACTTTAAGATTTTGGTAACGTACCCTTCCTCAAGAAGTCTATTTGTAAGCAACAACTGAGCTCTATCAAGGAAGTAACTGTATCGACAACAATCCCTTGAGTAGCGAATGAGCTGTGAGATGTAAACTCCATATGCTGGTGATTTTGGAATGTTGCTACAAAGACAAGGGAAATTGACTATTGGAAAAGTGAAGTCATCGCGTTTGTCATGCAGCCTTGTTTGCAATGTTCCTCTGTTGTCAATTTCAAGATGAAGTTAAAGGAACGAGGCCGATGTGGAAGTATCTGTAGTCGTTTTCATATAGAACTTTTCATTAAATAAGATTTCTGTGTATTCGAGCATGTGAATATAGAATTTACGTTTTGTTTCTAAAAAGGTATTTAATATGCTGTAACTTTCAGAGTAAATGTTAAGCAGATCCTCATAAAAATCTTTTCTTTAGTACATTGTTGCTACTAATATTCATGAAATATGTGTCCCTATAAAATTAAATCCTCCGAAAGGATATTATGGCGTACAATTATCAATAAAAAAAACTTGATAATTTTGTCATTGATGAAGAAAGAATAAAACCACAGACTAAAACTCTTATATACATGCATGTTGAACGTATTGATAAAAATATATCAATATATCAAACCGTGCAAATCTCCTTGGAAAGAAATAAAATATTTAAAAAAAACTTAACTGTTCTGGTCATTTGTAAATCTTTGCTTAAAACTATTGACTTAAAATCTGACTTTTCACTCCTTATTCTAAAATTTATGAATTCGTGTATTTCGCAACATAAAACAGTCCTTCAAAACAACGGCAGTAGAAGTCCAGACACAATAAGAAAGCAAGAACACCAGAAGACGGAAGACGAAGGTCAGCTCATGCCCACAAAACACACGAACACTACATATACAACACAAAAAACTAAAGCACTAACAGTGTGAACTCTCAAAAAACAGAGTGACATCAGTTGTTCCGGAAGGTAAGCATGTCCTGCTCTGTATACAGCACCCATCACACTGTCAAAGGGTCAATCCAGGGTAAAGTCAAATCTGGGAAGACGTGAATCTAGCTGAAAATGTCAGTTTTCATTTGTGACACTGACATTTCATATCTATCTATGATGTCGTGATGACGGCCATTGAATATCTGAAAGTAACAACGGCTGAACATATAGCATAGGTTGAACAGATCCCTGACCTAGCAGTTTTTGTGACAGTGCTTTTGCTCTTTTCACAAAGTCATTTTATGTACTGCACGCTCTACAGTAATGAATTAATTGTGAAATATACACTCCATATCCATATGCTGGGGAGGTGGGTATATTGATGCAAAGAAGGGGAAAATTCACAATTTGAAAGTCAAAATCATCACGTTTGTCATATAATCTAGATTTCCGACGTCCATGTTTGTCAATGTATAACAAAAAGGTCAAGGTATAAAGCAGAATTGGGTGTATCGGTTGTTTCTCTAATTTCAAGGTCACTGGGGGAGATGCGATGAAAATATTCTTTTAATATTGGTTTATTAAAAGACATCGTCTATAAATCTGAAGCTGAAAGTAAAAGTCTTGGCTAGTTGTTTTTGTTTCTGTTGTATCAGCCCTTTTGCCTTATACGAAAAAAGGAAAAGGTTAGCTAAAAGTGGCGCATAATTTGTTCCCATAGGAATCCCTACTGTCTGTTGAAAAAACACGACCTCGGCATTCAACAAAAATGTTGTCAATCAAAAATTCAAGCATCTTTATCACGTCATTTTGACTGAATTTCTTGTTTGATTCAGTGTGGTTCGTAACAAAATAGGTTTTATCATTTCTTATTACCAAATAGAAATACCGGCGTTCACCGTTTTTGGTACAGAAACATTGATGTTTTAGGTTATTATGCGGAAGAGTTGTTTGAAGGGTAGAAAAATCAAAATTTTGATGATTGCTTTTGCAGTATGCATGACTGTTTGGGGAAAGCTGTTCAATAAGATCTTTGGAACTTTTTAAGAATCCACATCTGATTCACGCCACTCGTGGAATAGGCTTTTTGTAGTAGCTTTTACACCATCTCTAACTGCAGTCAGTAAAGTGGTAAGGAAATTGGATAGGGGCTTAGTGGTGCATCTGGCAGATCCTGCAATGAATTTCTGTTTGTGGGGATTCTTGTTTAAGCATAGGCACCCAGTAAATGTAATGAAAGATATTGTTATTTTATTCCACTTTGATACTGAAGGATGCTAACAGAAGTGTGATTTGTGATTATCTCGTCCCTTGATAATGTAGTTTGGGTAAAAGTAGGATTTCCAGATGAAGTGTCAATACCCATCTCCTTAACAAGAGAGTCTATATAGTGTTTCTTACATACAAACACGATATTGTTAGAAGCTTTGTCTGCGAGTACTATGACGTATTTTTCCTGGAGATTTGTCAATGTTTAGGCAACAAGACGATCATCAAATATGCTGGGAGTTCTAGTTGTCATAGATATTTTCAAGCGCCGGATACGATTGATGATTAATGACTTAATCGACCTGATCCATTCTGACAATGTCTCCACATTTTTTTTTTCTTTTAAGAATATCATGAAGTTAATTTTTCAAAACTGTGAATTGTTTTGGCAGAAATCTTTAACGGTTTCGATAGGATATCATGTAATAAAATAAAAAGGATTGTATTGCTCATATTTTAAAACTCGGTTTGATATTATCTTAGTAATTTTTGAAGAATAGGTTTAAGCCACAGACAAACTACCTTTAGTCAATTATGCTCAAATAACAAAATACCGAACTTACTGTGTATTTAGTTTCTGCATACGGCTGTTTCGACAATTTATGTTTCTTCAGTGTATATCAAATCTAAACATTTGGAAGACCATAAACTGAAAGATGTTAAAAAAATAACCAATATTTGTACATGAGATAATATCTTTGTTCAATTACTATTATCTAAATTTATGCAAATTCTACAACCGAAGGATTAACTCCCTCCATCGTAGTTTTGTCCATAGCTATATTTGATATTACTGATTATTCGGATTTAGTTGGGTTTTATGCATTTTAAATATTTTTTTGAAATTATGGCTTTCCTTTGTTTGGGTTCTAGTGCTGTTGATGAGGAATTAATTTCCGAAATGGCCATACAGCTCATACAGCTTAAATTATTGCAGTTGGAGTTAACATATGTGTTATGATCTCATGTTCATTTACTCCATATCCTTTCGTAAAATATGATCTAAATGAAAAAAAAAATCAACCAAGGATAGGGCTTTCATGAGGGAGATAGTCCTTCGTTTTCAACAAGATTTACAAAAAATAGATATTGCACGGTGTTTTTCCTGTTTAGTTCACTGGCACATTGTGATATATGACTGTAATTTTCAGCCATTGTAGCTTGCACTATGGTAAACAAACACACTTCACAATCCACGCCTCTTTTGGGAAGAATATACATATGCATATTCACAGCATTACATACAAATAATGGTTGCAATAAAATCACAGCATATGTTATTTTAAAGGGATGTATTTAGAGAATATAAAAATGAGGACAAGAGGTGGTTATTTATTTAAGCAAGTTTTGTAGCTGCCAAATTGTCAGTAGAGCAGCGACGGAATTTTGCTAAAAAATTTGTACGTTCCTGAAAAGTCAATATTTGGGAATATTACATATGACAAAGTATCCTATCAATTTCATTGGCCGAAACAGTCAGGTGATTTTAAAAATATTTAGCGTATTTTCAGATTTGTTTCTATTTATATGTATATTGACGCCATATTTCTATTTTTAAATATATTGACGCTATGTTTCTATGTATGGTTATGTTGACGCTATATAACTAAATTTATTTCCAGTTTGACTTTCAAGTCTTATTTTTTCACCGCGAAAGATCTTATAATAGAAATAATAAAAAGTACGGTCTTTACGCATATTAAGCACGGATATTTTAAACAGCCGAAATCGATACAAATCGATTTAAAAGTTGCCCCATGGTATTTTTAAGCGCTGCACATATATAGGAAAACAAATAAAGTTTTCTGGTTTCTTTTATTTGAAAATAACAGATGTGTTTGCATATATTATCCTTTGCACACATGCAACAAACCCACTCTTCTGCAGATTGATTTCATTTTCGCCTTCAACCAGAGCTTGTACTTGGAAATAAATTCAGACGTGTTGACAAAATCTTACTCGACAAAAATGAAATGAGATACAACCAAAACTACATATGTAATGTAACAATAATGGACCTTTTACTCTGTCAATATGTTATATATGGACCTGTTAGGGATATATTGACCTCGGACTACGTCCTCGGTCAATATAAACCTAACGATCCATATATTACACATTGACCTCGTAAAAAGTCCATAATTGATACATGTAAGGATACAAAGCGTGTAAATATGCCGCACAACCCTATTTTTTATTCTTGGAAAAAAGTGGCACATGTCATCTTTTCAAAGAAATATAAGAAACTTAATGAATCTTCTTCATTTCTGAGTGAAAACACTTGCTGTTCAGGTAGTTCTTATGGGAATTTGCATTGTGGCTATTCACCTGTAGATGTTTCCTGTTATCCCATCTTTTACATTTGAAACAGAATCCGCTTTGACTCAGTGGTAATCAATAATTAATGGTATTTTTGTTATTTATTGCTGATTGACTGTTAGTCCCTGAGCGTATGCACCAACCCAGTAGTCAGTACTTCGGCGTTGACCCGAAAACCGATTTTATTGAAACTTGCTATATCTAAATGTTACAAAATTTTGTATTAAACTAAGGAGTATCTCCCTCACGCATAGCTCTGTCCTCAGCTGAATTTTGGCTTTTCTATTTAGATTCTTTTGGTTATGTGTTCTCTATCAGCTTTTACACGTTTGCGGTTAATGGACTTCCAAGTGGTTCGTTTTGTCTGCACTGATGAGACATAAGTTGTCGAAATACGCATATGCAGAAAAATGTATTAACAGTAACCGCGGTATTTTCTCTTCAGTGTAGAGCAGATAAAATCTTAACGTGTTTGAAGACCATAAACTCAAAGATATTTAAGAACTGATAGAAAACATATAACCAATAAGGTCGCAATGGAAAGCCGAAATCAAAGTCATGAAATCAGTATGAGAAAAAACAAAATATATTTTATATTTTGTTAATAAATATTTCAAATCTAAGTCTTAAACGGCGAAATTTTTACCTTTAAAAGTGAACTTAGACAGTCGAGATGTAATCCATTCACGACCCTTAAATTACTGTTCTTTCTATTGATCGCAGTTTTAAATAATATAATATTGATATTGTAACAACTGCATTTTACGAAAGTTTAATAAAAGGAGATTTTTAACCTATAAACGTAAAAAACGGCTTTGATTATACTTATTTAATTCTGAATTGTGGTTTTTGTTTTTGATGTGTTCAACTTTAAATGTCTAATTGCGATTTCTGTCTCTTGTTTCCTTATAAGCTAGAAATGCTAGTCGAAGTATAATTTGCGATTTCGATTCAAACTTACTTTCCGAATCCGATCGGACTTTGCGGTTTTGGTAAAAATCCCTTAGTTTCCATTTGAAAAATGCAGTTTTTGAATTCTTTAGAAATGCACGGTATTGCGGAAAAATAATAAGTTTTCCGATCTAAAACTGCAGCTTTCATGCAAAATACCAAAATAGATGGCTTTCGCTCGGAAATCCCAGTTTTCGTGAGAAATTCTAGGTAGTTCGAATTTATGTGACTATCGCGTTAATTGATTAATTGCCTTTAGTTTGGGCATGATTTTGTTATATATGCTGTGTTTGCTTAAATTTTCATTAGTTATAGTTTTTTATGCTTCAAATTATGTTGCTGCTTGTTGATGGTGCTTTGCTTAATTTGGTTTTTGTGTATTTTAATTTTTCCTGACGTTGCGTTTGTGCTTGTATTGTATTGTATGTGTTATGCTATTGCTGCATTTTAATTTGGCCTTGTCTAATATGCTTTTGCTTAACTATAATTAATAGTATGTCTTTAACTGTGTAGAAATGTACAATGAATGTAAGCATGTGTTACATGTATGTCTCAAATTATGTTATTTATTGTTTTAGTCGATTTAAAAAGCTCCTTGGAGCTTCTTTATACCATGTATTTGTAGAGACTTTGTTTCATGTTCATTTACTCCATATCTTTCCATTTATTATTTATGACTGGAGTTTGTCTCTTCTGCAGTGTGGAGTACGTTATATGTCGGGTGCGGGAGATGTATGCTCTTTATTGTGTACTTGTTCGTGAGAAAATTTCTCCTATAGAAAATTATCAGTCTTTCAAATTTTGGCATTTAGTTTTTGTGAATTCTGTTTAAAGTGCCCATATCTCACTATTTTACAATGTCAATTTGTTTTACAATCGACTTCATGAGTGCCCAGTGTTTGTCTATACGTTGTATTCGTCAACTTACTTAAGACACAAGTGCTTTTGTCGGGCAACGGATGGCTGTGATTGTAAGAGTACTTTGCCAGTTTAAAAATGTTTCTTGACAATCCCGCATCCATGACGGAAAAGACATGGATGTAGCGTTCTTCGATATTTAGCAAAGAGTACTGCTCAGATCGGTCCTTGCGACCGTCTTGGGCTTACTATGAGGTATTTACAAAGCTCATTGATGAGGCCTCATGGTGACTTCAAGATGAAGAACAACAATAAAAGCGTTGTTCATTTGCTTGTTTTTACCATGTATTTGTAGAGACTTTGTCTCATGTAAATTTGCTCCATATCCTTTCATTCAATACTTATATTGCATTGTTAAATCATTAATCGACTTTAAATAAAGCCTCTTGACTTTTATTCACTTTTGAGAGACAAACGTATATCGAAGGAATAGAAAAATAAAAAATCAAAATCTAGAAAATTGCAATATAAAAGTAACACAGATGGAAGCACTAGAACAAAAAATGACACAAAAATGAACAAGAACACACACAAAGAAACACAAACTGAACTCCACAAGCACCAGAGGTGTCAATAGTTGCTGATGAAGAGAAAGAATGATATGCTGACACGTCACAGTACCAATAAAAATTCTGTGTTTCAGTCTGGTAATACACCCTGGATAGCTTTAAATAGGATCTTACAAATTGTAAGAGTGCCTGGATAGCTCTGAAAAGGATCTCACAGATGTCAATTCTAAATTGTAAGTTAGAAGTATTCTTAGGATCTATCAGATCACAATAAAACCTGTAGTTACAATTGTAAGAGTGCCTTGACATAATGTTTGAGAGTTTTTGCGATAATGATCTGTCTGTATTGACAAAATTGCTCTATATATTGTAGTTGTTAAATGTAAATGCTTTATACCGAACATGTGAGTATATTACTTACGGCGGGAAGTTTGCTCTTTGGAAATCAAAATCATCACGCTGTCAAGGAATGATGCTATTGTAGATATAGTCATTTTAATTTCCAGTTCATTTTGAATATAATATGACATTAATTATTAAAATAAGGATTGTTCGGTGAAAGATAAATTATCTATATTACAGAAATTGAAAATGAAATGAAGGATATTAAAAGGACAAATATAACAATATCAATATTTTGTTTTTAATTGACATTTATTTCCCTCATGCCTTATATCGTGCCTTCATTTGTAAAATTTATTCGACAAACCTTAATTAAAATACACCAAAGATTGGGAAAATTATGGAGTAAATGCACATGAAGGAAAGTGTCTAAACATGCATGGTAAAACCAAGCAATGGAATTAAATCGTCACGAGAACTTCAACAACGTGCTTTATACACATGCCTAATAGTAATGAAGAAGGGGTATGGTGTAAATACGCATGAGAAAAAGATACATGGTAGAGCCAAGCCACGGAACAGCGCTTTTATTGTTGTTCTTCATCTTGTCTTGAAGTTCAATACGGCTTTGAGGGGAAATCATTGTAAATACATCGGCAAACGAATACCGAAGCAAGAACGAGAAAAGGGGTAATTCTAAAATCATAAATCCCAAATCACGGCAATTCACAGCAACACGAATTTAGACAGTATGACAAAGACATAACAGACAAACAAAAATGAACAAAAATGCCATAAAACTAAAGCACTAGCAGTGTGGACCCCTATAAAAACTTAGGTATCATCAGGTGCTCTGGAAGGGTAATCATGATCTGCTACACGCCTGGCACCTATCAGACTGCCGATGAAAAGTCCAATTTGTCACAGTCGGTAATAGTCAGTCCGGTAACAAACTCTGGATCTACCCAAAGATATCTGTTCTCATTTGTGAAACAGAAACATTGTAATGGCCTGTCAAATCGTGGTGACGACCATGACGAGCATCGCTACATACATTAATGTTCAGGTTCGATATTCATGAATTACCATTTGATGCAGATGATATTTTATCTCATTTTTTGTGTGTCACTGCAATTTGATTAATGCTAGTATATTCCTTTGGTATTGGACTGTCGTTGTTTTAGATGGACTTTTTGTACTTTCATTACTTATTATTCATCTATGCTCCAAACCAGACAATATTTATATGTTTGTCAAAAAAATCGAATTTCTCAGAGACGCTTGTCGTGGTATTTGTCCCGGAGTCATCGGTGCGTTTTGATGATAGAGACATTCTGTGTTATTAAACAGATATATCATGAACGTCGAGGTATTTGCCAAAAATACAAGTCTGCGGTCTAAATTTCCCTCATCTTTCAGGCTAGAGAAATTTTACCGCCCTGCGACTTGTATTTTTGGCATAAACCCCTCCATACCATAATATATCTGTTCAAAATCATTGGCAAGACCATTAATAAAAAAAATTTATAAAAACTGGAGGGGCGATATTACCCAGGAGATTTAAACGGAAAGCCAAAATTACTTTTTAACATACCCTGGATGTTTATCATTTTTCCCTTCTGAAAGCTTAATAATATAAAACATTCGTCTAGCCTTTATAAGACGTGAAAGTAAATGTCTGAAAAGAGCAGCATGTGGCTTTCGGGTTTGTTCCTATCGTTGAAATATCCTGACACATCATGATAAGTGAATCATGGGTATGTTTACCGTTCTACACACGCAACTTTTATATAAAGTATTTCCTAATTAGTTTGGTATATGATTTGACTGTTGCGTTACACAAAATAAAAAAGAACTTCGTGTTTTAATATAATCTAAAACTTTAATGCGGAAATGTTTGATAGACACGAATGTTATTGAAACATAAATATATTTTTTCTATCAAGGCAAAATAGAGGTCTTTGACTTATTGGTACGTGAGACATTTGACGTTTCATCGCGTAGACGCAAAATCGTAGTTGGAAATAAAATGTAGCTCTGAATACTGGATAAAGTCATACTTTTTTTCCATTCAATTAATGAAGGGAAGATAACAGGAAACACTTACAATGGCCGAACATTACAATCACATGTCACAATCAACCAGGGAACCGCACAAAAAAAACAATAAAATTACAAATAACATTCATAGATAACGATAGGAACTCGGGATAGCCGGACTTGGTACCGGCACTGGCAACAGCAAGCGGTAGGGTTAAACCGGTTTATGGGTACCAAAACCTCCCCTTTCTCTATCCCGTTTCCCTATAGTATAATAAGCATACAAATAAAACCCAATACAAGTAGACCACTAACTCTAAGACCACAATCTTGAAAAGGAAAGAATATACAAAACGTAATTTAGAAAGATGGGTCGAGGAGTGCTCGCCGCTGAACTGCCGGCTAGCTCAAGGAGCCTAGTCTGCTGGTAAAACACTGTCGCACTACAGAATAATAATCAAATTCAAAACTTCCCGAAGGGTTTCGTAATGAATCATCATGGATTTCAGTAGACATCGACAGTATCAGTGAGAGGCCAGTACAAAAGCTTCACAGTCATTACATAATCTATAAATACACAATATATATTATGTCGATAAATACCACTTCAAAAACAGAGAAAAATACTTTAGCATCAAATATCCACCAATTCAAATAACAAAATATCGAGGTTAGTGTGAATTTAGATTCTGCATTATATGCGTATTTCGACAACTAATGTCTCATCAGTGTAGATCAAATCAAAACATTTGGAAATCCATGAACCGAAAAATGAAAAAGCTTATAGAGAACAAATTACAGATAGGATCTTAATAGGAAAACCAAAATCAGCTAAGGACAGAGCTGTGGGACAATTTCGAAATATTTGAAAAACCTCAACGAAACTTCGTAACGAAATTATTTATATTAAATGTTGGCAGTAACAAAATCGTTCAAATCGAACATCATATACATCTCGCTTGCTTGTTTGTACAATTTAGATGTCGATGCTCGTTTTAAAATTATGACTTCGGTATTTAGTTATTTGAATCTCAGATCACTGTTGTACCTTGTATTTTAGAAGTAGATAACTCAATCATGTTTTTAACTACTCGCAATACACATTTGCAACCTTTGATCTGAAATTCTAACGTCTGGCAGTATAAAAACTCATAAATTCTAAAAACAATAGTGTAAAATTGTAGAATGTACAAAAATGGTACTTGGAAATTTAATTTGATAACGTGAACTTCAGAGGCTAAAGCTGCCGAGAGGGCTTTCTGCAAAACTTTATTAAATGCAATGTAGTAAATGTATTTTTTTCTATTTGAAAAATAAATCATATGGAGTAAATGCACATGGTAAAATAAGCAACGGAGCACACTTTTAATGTTGTTCTTCATCTTGAAGTCACCATGATGAATTAAAAAAACTCATACCTCAAAGCAAGTTCAAGACTGTTTGTTTTTCAAGTGCAAGTACAAACTTATCGCCACAAAATATTGTACCAAGTCCGGCTGTCCCGAGTTCCTATCGTTGTTTACATTTGTCTTTTGTATTTTCATTGTGAGTTTTTTTTTCTTGTGCAGTTCTAATTTACTTTGTGGCATGTGGCTATGTTTTTCGGCCATTGTAGGTCTTTCCTGTTATCTTTTTTATTCTATTTTTCCTATGATTTTTCAAGTTCGTTTTACATTTTATTTCATTGTTTTGCACAAGAGTACAATTTAGCTGTCATTTCTATTTCCATTTTCGTCCTTGCGGGACTTAAATAGGTGGCCAAGGACACTTCCTAGTAAGTCAAATACAAATGCTTTTTTATAGCTTCGAAGTTTTCAGAATACCTAAAATATGTAATGAAGAATTGTGGAGGAAAATGCACATGTTAATAATTATGTACACTGTAAAACAAATTGGAATAACGCTTTTATTGTTGTTCTTCATCTTGAAGTCATCATTAGGCCTTCAACAATGAGCTTTGCTCACTCCTTAAAGTAAGTTCAAGGCAGTCCTTAGCATCTGTTTTGGCGGCATTTATTGCTACAATGTAATTGTCAAGCAATGTTTGATTTTAAACACATACATGTGTGTTGTTAATGCATTCAATACGAGGTAATAAAGCAGTCAATGGTGAAATAATGCACTATATTGGATTCAGAAAATGTGACGTTTTTGCAGAAATAAATTAACAGTAACATCGGTAGTTTGTTAGAAATAAAAACAAGTTGGTCGATACCTGTGCCCTTGGACTATTAAAATCCGATTCTATTCAAAGACCCGGTAGTAAAAATGTTTGAAAACTTGCAATATTTTAATTATGAAAATTTTGTTTAAAATAACAAAATACCGAAGTTTCTGTAAATTCATTTTCTGCTATGCTCATTTCGACAACGTATGTCTCATCAGTGCGATAAAACCAAAACACTTGGAAGCCCATTCACCAAAAATGTGTAAAAGCTGATAGAGAACAGATAACCAAAAGGATCTAAATTGGAAGCCAAAGTTCAGCTAAGAGCAGAAATATGCATGAGGGAGATACTCCTTAGTTTTAAACAAAATTTTGTAACATTTAGATATATTAAAACGAGGAAAATATAGTATTCGACTGGCTATAAGTCATAAGGAAAATAAACTACACTTAAAGTCAAAATATTTAGACTTTTATTTTTTACCAATCCATGCTCTTGTATTTACTCCGGGTTTGTATTTTTTTTAGTTTGAGATAACCATAGAATATTTATATCAATACAGTTTTGTTTTGTTCGAGATTGACAGCACGTTGACCTTTTTTCAATCTTAACAAAAGAAAACACCATGCGAGTCCCCCGAATGGTTGAGAACTGGAAAACCTTGATGATCCAGATTTGTCATAATGCAGGATGCCAGGCGAGCTCTTAGGGCAAACTGTGTGGAAAAAAAACGAAACACTCTATGCAATATAAAGGCCCCTTTTTTACCCTATTCAGCAGCACAAGTGCAGGGGTTCATTGGAGAAATTTGATTTTTTGGACAAACATAGAAATATTGTCTGGTTTGGAGTAGATGAATAATTAGAAATGAAAGTACAAAAAGTCTATCTAAAACAATGGCAGTCCAATACCAAAGGAATATATCTATAAATATATGTTATTAACAGAAATCAAATTGCAGTGACACACAAAAAATGAGAACATTAGCATAATTTAAAGTACCATCTGCATCAAATGGTCATTCATTGATATCGAACCTGAACATTAATGTATGTAGCGATGCTCGTCATTTTGCAATGAATTCCCCTTCAAGATCTTCAAGATGAAGAACACCAATAAAAGCGCTGTTCCTTGGCTTGGCTCTACCATGTATCTTTTTTCATGTGTTTTCACTCCACATCCCTTCTTCATTACTATAAGACATGTTAAAGCACGTTGCTGAAGTTCTCATGACGATTTAATTCCATTGCTTGGTTACCATGCATGTTTAGTCATTTTCTCTCATGTGCATTTATTCCATTCTTTCATTGTTAATCGAAGAAAATCAAACGCATTTGCAAAGTACATTGTTGATGTCCTCAAGACGACTTACAGATAAAGAACAACAAAAAAGGGGTTGTTCCATTGCTTGCTTTTCCTTTTAAATGTAGCGACTTCCTCTCATGTGCATTTTCCCCTTATCCTCTCTTCGTTAAGTGATGAAAGTAAAATCTTTGATGTATTTTTATTAAGGTTTGTCGAATAAATTTTACAAATAAAGACCCGATATAAGGCATGAGGGAAATAAATGTCAATTAAAAACAAAATATTGATATTGTTATATTTGTCCTTTTCATATCCTCTCATTTCATTTTCAGTTTCTGTTATATAGATGATTTATCTTTCATCGAACAATCCTTATCTAAACAATTAAATAAAAATGTCATATTATATTCAAGATGAACTGGAAATTATAATGACTACATCTACAATAGCATCATTCCTTGACAGCGTGATGATTTTGATTTCCAAAGAGCGAACTTCCCGCCGTAAGTAATATACTCACATGTTCGGAATAAAGCATTTACATTTAACAACTACAATATATAGAGCAATTTTGTCAATACAGACAGATCATTTTCGCAAAAACACTCAAAAGTTATGTCAAGGCACTCTTACAATTGTCACTACAGGTTTTATGGTGGTCTGATATATCCTAAGAATACTTCTAACTTACAATTTAGAATTGACATCTGTGAGATCCTTTTCAGAGCTATCCAGGCACTCTTACAATTTGTAAGATCCTATTTAAAGCTACCCAGGGTCTATTACCAGACTGAAAAACACCTACGAAAACTAAACACCAGAAATTTTATTAGTACTGTGACGTCTCAGCATATCATTCTTTCCCTTTATCAGCAACTATTGACACCTCTGGTGCTTGTGGAGTTCAGTTTGTGTTTCTTTGTGTGTGTTCTTGTTCATTTTTGTGTCAGTTTTTTGTTCTAGTGCTTCCATCTGTGTTACTTTTATATTGCAATTTTCTAGATTTTGATTTTTTATTTTTCTATTCCTTCGATATACGTTTGTCTCTCAAAAGTAAAAAAAAGTCAAAACGTTTATTTAAAGTCGATTAATGATTAAACAATACTACATAAGTAATGAATGAAAGGAGATGGAGTAAATGCAGATGAGACGGTTTCTACAAAATACATGGAAAAAACTAGCAATGGAACAACGCTGTTATTGTTGTTCTTCATCTTGAAATCACCATGAGGCCTTCAACAATGAGATTTGCCAACCCTCATTGCAAGACGGCCCTAGCACCGGTTTGAGCGGTATTAATTGCTAAATGTTGAATAACGCTACATCGATGTCTTTTCTGGTCATGGATGCGGGATTGTCAACAAACATTAATAAAACTGGCAAAGTGTTCTTACAATCACTGCCATCCATTGCGCGACAAAAGCACTAGTGTCTTAAGTTAGTGGACGATTACAACATATAGACAAACACAGGGCACTCATCAAGTCGATTGCAGGAAAACTTGGCATTGTAAAATATTGAGATATAGGCACTTTAACAGAAATCACAAATAAATGCCAAAATTTGAAAGAATTATCATATATCCATATGAGAAATTATCTCACGAAGAAGTACACCATAACTGATATATATAGAGAGAGCATACATCTCTGGCACGGGTATCTTTTAACGGACTACACACTGTAGGAGAGACAAGCTCCAGTTGTAAATAATGAAAGAAGTGATATGGAGTAAATGCACATGAGAACAAAGTCTGTACAAATGCATGGCAAAAACAAGCTCCAATGAGCTTTTTAAATCTACTAAAATAATAACAGACATAATTTAAGACATACATGCAACACATGCTTACATACATTGTATATTTGTGCACAGTTTAGGCATTAGATTGATTATAGTTAAGCACAAGCATAATAGATAAAGCACAATTAAAATGCAGCACTAGCATAGCAGAGACAGTGCCATTCAAGCACAAACACACCGTCAGGATCAAATTAAAAAGCACAAAAAGTACATTAAGCAAAGCACCATCAATCAGCAGCAACATAATTTGAAGCATAAAATACTAGTACTAATAAAAATTAAAGCAAACGCAGGATGTAAAACAAAATAAGCTAAAAACAACTTATAACAAGCCCTAAATTTAGATGAGTTACAATTCCAAGTACTTATTTCTTAAATAAAGTGGTATAAAGTTCTAATCTAAAATTATTTTAATATCTGTATCAAATTTCTATTTTAGGTTACTGATTATGTGGTTCTTTCTTTGAATTTCTAAAAAAATCGCGAATGTTTTATTGCCGTTGACATGAGACATTCTTGTTTTGAACAAAGGTATACATCACAGAATTCTCTCTATAATAATTGGTACAATACAGACAATTCTTGTTCAAAACTTGTAATCACAAAGGACATACAATGTTCCAAGCCAGAATGGCCATTTATTGCAAGTTTTGTAACCTATGTGTATGTTTGTGTGTGTGTGTGTGTGTGTGTGTGTGTGTGTGTGTGTGTGTGCTCTTTTGCTGTTGTATTCATATTTGTTGACATCGAATGTGCCAAGTGGAATTCTTTATTTCTAATAATTTGGAATTAAAAGTATGATATTTCAGTTCATATTGAAAATTTGATAACAGATTGATAACCCTCGATATATTAAATGTCAGTTTTATAGGTTGTGTATTATTTGAAACAGATTAGTAAATGAACATAATGTACACGTAAGATCACGTAAGATCACGTAATGCAAGCGATAGTCACACAAAGTCGAACTACTTAGTATTTCGTTCAAAAACGGGGATTTCCGAGCAAGAGCCATGTATTTTGCATCAAAGCTCAGTTTTCGATCGGAATACCTATTATTTTCCGCAATACCTTGCATTTCAAAAGAATTCGAAAACTGCAGTTTTCAAATGAAAACTAAAGGATTTTTACGAAAACCGCAATTTCCAATCGGATTCGGAAATGTGAGTTTGAATGGAAATAGCAAATTATACTTTGTATATTATTCCTATCTTATTAGGAACGAGAAACGGAAATAGCAATAAGACATTTAAAGTTGAACCCATCAGAAACAAAAACCACATTGTGAATTAAATAAAACTAATCAAAGCAATTTTTTACGTTTATAGGATAAAAATCTCTTTCGTAAAATCTAGTTGTTGCAATGTCTCAAGCTGCGATAAAAAGAACTAACGGCAGATTTAAGGGTTATTAAAAGATTGCATCTCGACTGTCCAAGTTCACTTTTAAAGGTTAAAAATTCTCTGTTTTAGACTTAGATTTGAAATAGTTTTCTATTTTTTTCGCTTGATGTCATACTGATTTCGTGACTTTGATTACGACTTTTCATTGAAAGATACGACGTGTCAGTATCCCAAATGAAAGTGGACATTTTCAGCTAGATTCACGTCTTCCCGGATTTGACTACCGACTTTGACATTTTCCCGGATTGAATCACTGACAGCGTGACGGGTGCTGTTAACAGAACAGGACATGCTTACCCTTCCGGAGCACCTGATGTCACTCTCAGTTTCAATGGAGTTCACACTGTGAGTGCCTGCCTTTGTTCTGAATGTTGTGATTTCTATTTCTGCGCTTTGTGTCTGTCTTGCGTCGTTGTTTTTGTCTCTAACGTCTTTGTTTTCTGTGTTCTCGTTTTTGCCCTGTCTTTGGACTTCGATTTTTGTGAATTTCACTCCTTTGTTCCTTCGGTATTCTACTGCCGTTGTTCCATCCAGACCATTCTATCAGTTTTTAAATGTCTTTGAGTTTATGGTCTTCAAAACGTTTAGATTTTATCTGATCCCCGCTGAAGAGACATAAAATGTCGAAATGTCGAAATAATAATTCACATTTATTTCGGTATTTAGTTATTTATTACCACTGGGTCGGTGCCCCTGCTGGTGGAATATTAGTCCGCGAAGGTTTTCACCAGCTCAGTAGTCAGTACTTCGGTGCTGACCAGAAAGCCAATCCTATTCGAAACCTTGAAATATCTTATGTTTTGTAAATCTTGTTGAAAGCCAAGAGGTATCTTCCTCATGCAAAGCTCTGACCTTAGCTGATTTTGCAATATTGGTTATTTGTTCTCTATCAGTTTTTGAACATCTTTAAGGTCATGGTCTTCCAAACGTTTAGATTTTTTATACACTGAAGATTCATAAATGGCCATATGCTGAGATAAATACACAGTAAGTTCGATATTTAGTTATTTGAGAATATTTGACTAAAGGTAGTTTGTTTCTGGCTTAAACTCATTCTTCAAAAAAGACCAAAATAATATTTTTTAATCGATTTTTATAATTTCTTTCTGCAGGTGTGTATATGTTGCTTTATTCAAATGTTTAAAATTTATGATTAATAAGATATTAGAAGTAAAATATTAGTCTGCATTTTTAACCGAGTCTTACAAATATGGCCAAAACAATCCGTTTTATTTTATTAGATGATATCCTATCGAAATCGTAAAATTGACCAAACCAATATAGTCTTAAAAACTAACTTCATGATATCCTTCCAAAGGAGAGTTTTATGTTGCGAAATACACAACTTCATGAATTTTAGGATAAGGAATGAAAAGTAAGAAATTTTTAGTCAGTAGTTTTAACTACAGATAACATTTTATTTCATGATATCCTTTTTGTCTGTCTAGCGTCGTTGTTTTGTGTCTGGTGTCATTGTTTTCTGTGTTCTCGTTTTGGCCATGCCTTGGACTTCGAGTTTTGTAACTTTCACTCTTTTGTTCCTTCGGTATTCTACTGCCGTTGTTTCTAGGGAGATTTGCACGATTTGATATACTTTTATCATTCTGTTCTTCATGCATGTATATAAGGAAACTTAGTATGTGGTTTAATTCACTCTTCAAAAATGGCCAAAATTATCAAGTTTCTATTGACAGTGGTACTTCATACTATCTTTTCGAAGGATTGATTTATTGAGGTACACACATTTCATGAATATATGTAGCAATTAGGTACTAAAGGGAAGATTTTGTGAGGATCTGCTCCACATACTCTGAAAGTTACAACATATTAAATACCTTTTCAGAAACATGACGTAAATTCTATATTCACATGCCCAAATACACAGAAATCTTATTCAATAAAAAGCTCTATAACGGTGGCATATTTTAACATGTGACAGAAAAAAAAAATAATTCGAAACAAACTTGATGGAAGAAATCGGCAAAACGCCAGTGCAAAAGAACTATATTTGTCAACTCTTCAGTTATCAAATTCATGAAGTTCATTGTATCAGATTAAATAAGAATTTTTTTTTGAAGCCGATTCAATGAAAACATGTTAGTGCTTTGATCAACAAGTGGTTATCAAATTCCAATTTTTCTAGCGCTTCGTGATAATTTAGCATACAAATGGGAAATCTGAATTTGATATCTAACAAACAATTAATGAATTCAAAAAAGTATTGAGCGAGGACTTGATTACAAAACTGTGGTGAGTTATACAATTGGGCTCCAGCGAACTAGTTTCAGTATAACATTCGACCTGATTTTGCTTTACTCTGAACACAGTGTTACAAGTAATAGTTTGTATTTATTTTGGAAGTGTCATTTTGCCATAAGAACAGAATATTTAACTAACAAAACTTGCTCAAGCACCGTAACAGATCACAGCAAACGCAAGAACATTGTCATATAGGTACAGTTTTGAACTAGAAAACCCAAATAAAATCAGAAAGCAGTAAACACTGATTTTACGTATTTCTTACTTTCATAAACAATTTTGTCAAGTAAAACACCTAATTTTCAACAACAA
>MJUU01050011.1:109397-122332 GCA_002080025.1 Modiolus philippinarum
AGCCAGAAATTGATGTACAAAAACCAAATAAATAGATCGGGAATTTCCTTGCATTTTGTATGCCTTCGTCATCAGTTCAACATCTTACACTTGTCTAAGCTAACGTACAAAGCTTGTCCTTTCTATGCACTTTTCTAAGTAAATTTATCAGTCATATTCTCGGTTAATTTTATTAGATCATGTTATTATTACAAAACAGGATAAGAGTAAATATCTACAATAGCCGGGAACTACAATTACATGTCATAATTTACAAGCGAACTGCTCTAGAAACACAATAATGAAAACAAGAGACAAACATAAATAACTATATGAACTCGGGATAGCTGGACTTGGTACCGGCACTAGCAAAAGCCAGTGGTAGGATTAAACCGGTAAATGTGTTTGTCTTTTAATGCAGTGTGGAGTTGGTAAAACAATTCCCCGTGTTTTAAATGTATGCCCTTTATTTTTCTTAGATATGGTGTACTTGTGCATTAGATTATATCTCATGTATACACTTTGTTTCTAACTGTTATCTAAATTTATGTAAATTATAAAACTAAGGTTTAACTCCTTCCAACGTAGTTTGGTCCTTAGCCATTTTTGATAATACTGATTATTTCGGTTTCTTTTGGTTTATGCATTTTTGAACATTTTTTAAATCATGGAATTCCTATGTTTTGGTTCTTATGCTGCTGATGAGAAATTAATAATCGAAATGGCGATAAAGCTCATTAAAATTTATTGCAGTTGGAATGAACATATCTGTTATGGTGTCATGTTCATTTGCTCCATATCCTTTCGTTAAATATTTTATACAGGAAAAATGAAGGGATATGGAGTGAATGTACATGTGACAAAAACGCATACGATACATCGAAAACTCCAGTTTATCAAGGACAGGGCTTTTATTCCTGTCTACATCTTGATGTCGCCTGAAGTTCTTCAACCAGAGATGAACAATATTCACCCCCTCAAGCGAGATCAAGAAGGCCCTAACGTGCACTTAAGTGGTATTTTTGCCAATTTTAGCAATTCTCAGGGTTATTCAGCTGAAAGCACCAGGGTTACAATAAGAGAATAAAAAAGTTGAGCAACATCAATCGCAGCTAAAATATGTCAGTGAAGCAACACATGTCGGGAGCGGTCAATGAGGAAAAAAATAAAACCGGGCAATGTCTGCCTACAAATATTTGTCATTAAGTACCCCGACGAAAGACAAAAATAAGGACAAAAACAATATCGATAGACAACTCTGGGCACATCGAAAAAGATGCAGGCAAAGCTTGCATTGTAACTTAGGTTGAAAGGACAAAAATAGTCGTGTGTACGGATTATAAAATTTTAGTGAAAACAATGAAAATATTGAACAGCCAAATTGAAAAAATAAATGAATTAGTAAAATTATGAGAAATTCTCACACGGACAAACACGCCATAATTTTGATATTATAAGAGCACCTCAAACACGGGGAGACGTTCTACGGACTCCAAGCAGCACGAGAGACAAACTCTGCATCAAATAGAAAAAAATGAAAGTGAAGGGAGTTTGTCTTTTAATGCAGTGTGGAGTTGGTAAAACAATTCCCCGTGTTTAGATGTATGCTCTTTATTTTTCTTAGATATATTGTACCTGTACATGAGATTATATCTCATGTATACACTTTGTTTATAACTATAATCTAAATTTATGTAAATTCTAAAACTAAGGTTTAACTCCTTCCACCGTAGTTTGGTCCTTATCCATCTTTGATAATACTGATTATTTCGGTTTCCCTAGGTTTTCTGCATTTTTGAAAATTTTTTAAATCATGGATTTCCTATGTTTGGGTTCTAGTGCCGCTGATGAGGAATTAATTTCCGAAATGGCCATACAGCTCATTAAAATTAATTGCAGTTGGAGTCAACCTATGTGTTATGGTCTCATGTTCATTTACTCCTTATCCTTTCGTAAAATATTATGGGTACCCAAACCTCCCCTTTCTCTATTCCGTTTCCCTGTAGTGTAATAAACATGCGAATAAAACCCAATACAGGTAGACTACTAACTCAATGGCAACTTTCTTTGAAATAAAAAACATATTATAAAACATAATTTAGAAAGATGGGTTAGAGTGCGTGCCGCAAGACTGCCGGAATGATACTGTACTATGAATGAGCTATTTTGTCTTTAGCTATTCTCTCCCTTATTTATCGTTTTATAAGACCCTGTATAAATTTATCGTTCAACTCAGTAATGAGTCACTAGTCACAAATCCTGTTGATGCTTGGAAGTTCCCAGGTTAACTTACTTTAGATCGATTGATTAGTAGATCAATATCCGCCTTCTCTCTCAATGTTTTATCATGTCAATTGATTTTAAAGCAGCATTACACTCGGAGGGCTGCAATCAAAAAATATCTGCGAATAATTCAAATTTGAAGTTAAATATGTTATGCCCATCTGCACTCCACAGACATCTGATTTTACTTTACGAAAAAATAATCGAATTTTGAATTTAAGAATATTGTATTCCCTATTTTGGGCTACTTTTGAATTATAGCTTTCCATTTAGTTTGATTTTAATGCTGCTGATGAAAGGTTACTCAATGAAACACGTGTAAAGCATGATGACTTTTTTGTATTTGGCCAAGACACCAAGGGTTCGTTATCAGGCCAAGCATTTTTGATACTTTACTCCAACATTAGACATTTTGTTTCAGACACATTGAAAATGTTTTATTGCAAAAAGTACAAACGCAATTATGTCAGAGGTTACGCCAACATAAATCATCAAATAAATATTTTTTTCTTATTTTTGACACTTTTTGAAAATGTTATATTATTCATATCCTGCATTTTACTTGACAATATATTCATTCGTTTCGGTAAGTCTGTTTATCGCCAGGTGATAGGAATTCATATAAGTTCCAATTGATCACCACTTAAAGCGGACCTCTTTTTGTTATGCTACGAATTTAAGTTTATGACCAACATCAGCCATTTAATTAAAAAGTTTAACAACACTTTCCGATATTGGGATTGTATTTTAACTTAAAATAATGACGACTTTTATACGTATTATGAGGACATCTACCCTAAAGAACTTACTTTGAATAAAGCTAATTCTAATAATCATCATTGTCCGTTCTTAGACATCAATTTTGATATTACCAATGTTAAATTAGATACTCAAATTTATGATAAAATGGACGATTTTTCTTTTCCCGTAGTCCATTCCTTTATGGCGATGTTTTATTAGCGCCATCATATCTCAACTTGTTCGATTTGCTTAAGTATGTAATAACGTTTGCGGCTTTAATGAACGGAAGCAACTTTTCATAAATGAAAAACTATTACACAAGGGTTTTGGTTATCATAAACTAGTTAAAACCTTTACTAAATTCTATCATCGATATAAAGATTTAGTTCATAAATACAATGCAACCTGTAAATATCTAATCAAGGCTGGCATTTCATATCCCTTATTTTACGGTAATGTATTACATAAGAGTAAAAAAATCCTTAAACTCTCTTACAAACTTATAAAACCTTTAAATCGTCTAATTCATAAGGGTTATAATTACGGTGTTGTCATCAAGTCATTACGTATGACCCTCTTTGGTATTAACATTAATTTTTTGATAGGGTCTTAGCATCTTAACTACATGTAAACACATTCTAAATTTCTAAAATCAGTATTGCATGGCCACTGGTTATGTATTCTGGTATATGCATGAAATCATTATGCTAACTCCTCACGGGAAGGGATCTTGGTGGAAGCTGTAGACTGAGGGTACATAATTTATTTGTCAGTGGGTAATGTGTCTGGTGTTGCCTTATCAGTTAACTGCTAGTAGTTTTTTTTAGATTTCATGCTTATGTCCGTACATTTATTCCTTTCAGTTCCATTTTTCACAATTGACTCAGTCCTGTTGCTAGTGAATTTTACTGTTGTTACTATTGTTTTTTTATTTATCACATTGGCTAGGTGGAGGGTTTGGGCCCAATAAAACTAGTTTAACACCACCGCAGCAGGCTTGCGCCTGTCCTAAGTCAGGAAGTGTATTAAGCCTTTGTGTGGTTTGTCTGTTTTCTACTTAATTTACTTTTTGTCTATAGGGATCTAAGATGGTGTTTTTGTCGCTTAACTGGACTTATTCCCTGTTTCCATTCTTTTTTCTATGTTTAAGGTATAATTAATTAATTGAAAACATTTTATTTCTTACTCAAAGCAGGAAAGGAAATCAAGAACTCGACAACTCACATCTCTAATCGTAAGTAGAAACTATGTCAAATAATTTTGCATTCATATAAAAACATAAAAACATGCACTGACACAAACTATAAGAAATCAATTCCACGACTTGATTATCACTTAGTATTCTGATATTTGTTTTATATCATTTGGTTCCTCAATTATGTACTTAATTATAAAAGATTTTTTCCTGACGTTGGACATAGATTAAACTCTAAACAGTAAACATAATTATTTGTGCATTAATTGCCAAATTTCTGCAAATCTCTTAGATGTCTTTTATCCATAGAGAGATGTCTAGTAGCTATAAATCTACCAGTGTTTGGGTAAGTTTTCATACTATTGGAAAACATGGGTACCCAAAGACTAGTATTTGTTAATGCCGTATATTACGAACGACTGTCTTCAGGAACTGTGGTTATTGAGTTTGTCTTTACGTTCCATTTGTACTTTTGTTGTAGATTCTTCTACTTCCCGTTTATGTGACGGGTGCCGCTTAGTGGAGCAGGACATGCTTAACCTTACGGAGCACCTAATGTCCCTCCCGGTTTTCATGGGAGTTCACACAATGAGTGCTTTAGTTCTTCTTACTATTTCCGTAAATTTGACTGTCTCAGTCTTACGTCCTTGCTTTGTCTCTCTTGTTTTCTCTGTTACCGTTTTTACCATATCTTTGGACTTTGATTTTTGCTATCATTACTCTCCTTGTTACTTCGGTATACTTTTGCCGTTGTTGCCATACAATTACATCACTTCCCTTGTTACTTCGGTATACTATTACCGTTGTTGCCATACAATTACATCACTTCCCTTGTTACTTCGGTATACTACTGCCGTTGTTGCCATATCTTTGGACTTTGATTTTTGCTATCATTACTCTCCTTATTACTTCGGTATACTATTGCCGTTGTTGCCATACAATTACATCACTTCCCTTGTAGCTTCGGTATACTATTGCCGTTGTTGCCATACAATTGCATCACTTTCCTTGTTACTTCAGTATACTACTGCCGTTGTTGCCATACAATTACATCACTTCCCTTTTACTTCGGTATACTACTGCCGCTGTTGCCATACAATTACATCACTTCCCTTGTTACTTCGGTATACTACTGCCGTTGTTGCCATACAATTACATCACTTCCCTTGTTACTTCGGTATACTACTGTCGTTGTTGCCATACAATTACATCACTTCCCTTGTTACTTCGGTATACTACTGCCGTTGTTGTCATACAATTAACATTTTTCACTCATTGAAGATAAGTACTGTTGTATTTTCCTTTTCATTCCCTTACCACATTCGCGGGACGGTATATTTGGAATCATGGTGTCCGCCTGTCTGTTCGTTTTCCGCCATAGGGGTACACACTTTGTGGCAATAACTGCTACTAAACTCTGAAAATAAATACAATGATTTTTTTTCTGAGAATCTGCAAATTTGGTAATAAAATTACTGAACAAGAGTGGTCAACAGCCAAAATCCACCAGACAATGGTTATTACTTTGTACAGGCATTTCAGCAGAAATGGTGGGTTAAACCGGTTTTATGGCTAGCCAAACCAGTCCCCTTCCATTGTGGTAGTGAGCGGTAGCAACTCAACAGCATTTGACATTAAGCACCAGCTATTCTTTTTTTAATAATTAGTGGGGTTTCCAAAAGTAAAACATGTACTGTCATTATATTAATGTTGAATGGGGTACCTATTTTGTTGCCACAGTTTCTTTCTTGACTGCTCAGTGAAAGTCACTGAAACTCTAAGATAAGCAATGAAAGGTATGAAGAAAATGTACATGAGACAAAATCTGTACAAATACATTGTAAAAACAAAGCAATGGAACAACGCTTTTATTGTTGTTCTCCATCTTGGAGTCATAATACTTAAGTGAATGTTCAATGCATGTGGACATTGTTCACCTTTTTTTAAATTCATTATTGAAATTTATTGTAAGAGTGGTGGTATATATTGAATCAAGCTATGCTCAGAATTTTTCTTGTAAATCTGTTAATCATCCTCGGACACCCTCGACAATCACAAGTCTGTCTGGTCTTCTCTTGGTATAGGTGTAAGTGACGAAAACAACAATCTATACATCGGCAAACGAATACCGAAGTAAGAAAAGGAAAGGGGAAATTCTAAAATCATAAATCCAACATCACGTCAATTCACAGCAACACGAATTGAGACAGTATGACAAAGACAAAACAAATAAACAAAAATGAACAAGAACGCCACATAACTAAAGCACTAGCAGTGTGAACCCCTATAAAAACTGAGCTATTATTAAGTGCTTCGGAAGGGCAAGCATGATCTGCTCCACGCGTGGCACCCGTCACACTGCCAGTGAAAAGTTCGGTTTTGTCTTAGTCGGTGTCAGTGAGTCCGGTAACAAAGTCTGGATCTACCCAAAAATTTATGTTCTCATTTGTGAAACAGAAACATTGTAATGGTCTGTCAAATTGTGGTGACGACCGTAAAACCTCTGTACTGACAATTGTAACAGTGACTCTGAACATACCCTTGATGTATAAGTTTTTGAGACACTAATTTCGCTCTGTTGACAAAATCGCTGTACAAACTACTGGCACGGTAATAGCATATTGGATACCTAAACTCCACAAATGTCCTTACATGGAAAGTTATATTGCTGGGTCTTCCAAATGAACTACAAAACCCCTTTCAAAGGACTTAGCTTCATTACTCACCGCAGGCAAGGATGGCCTCAAGATTTACTGTGAAAAACATTCTCAACAAGCGGTGTTAATCAGATGTGGATTCTCAGGAAGAACTCGAAGGATATCTGCATTCAACAGACCTTTATTTTTGAAACACCATTAAACATTTGATTTTTCAACACTTTACACCACTCTTCCGCATGACAAATTGAAATCAATACTCCGCGATCTCATTCATCAGTATTTCTACACCAAAAAAAGGTGAAAAAAGATACTCATATTTGGTTTTTGGTAAAGAAAAGGCATATTGTGTCAAACAACACAGTGATTCAAACAAAAAATATACTGAGGGAGATGTGATTGCCATGATGGAATTTTTAATTGACAATATATATTTGTCGAATTCGGAGGACACGTTTTCAAAACAGACAATCGGAATATCAATGGAAACTAATTGTGCGCCACTTCTGGCAGATTTGTGTTTATACTCGTTTCAAACCAGATTCATACAAGAGCTTGTCCAGAAGAAAGAGAAAAATCTAACCAGGTCCTTTAATTTCAGTTTCCGTTACATAAATGATGTTTTATCTTTAAACAATCCTCGTTTTAAGCATTATCTACATCTCATCTATCCAAATGAACTGGACATTAAAGAAACAACTGATACACCAACATCAGCATCATACCTGGACCTTTATCCTTTATATCGACAAATCGGATCAGTTGAATTCAAACTGAATGACAAACGTAATGATTTTGACTTTCCAATTGTGAACTGCCCATTTTTGAGTAGTAATATACCCACATCTCCAGCATATAGAGTCTACATTTCACAGCTCATTCGCTACTGTACATGTCGTGCATTTGATGTGTACGTCGATTTCGTCAACAGAGCAAAATTACTATCTCAAAAGCTACTTAGCCAGGGTTATGTTCAGTCACGGTTTCTATCGTCACCCAAAAAGTTATATGGTCGTCATCACGAGATGAATGATCGTTACAATGGTGTCTGTCCCACAAATAAAGATGGACATATTTCAATAGACCCCGAGATATTACTGAATTGACACTTACCGAATCTGACATTATACCGGACTTTTCACTCGCAGTGTGACGGGTGTCACATGTGAAGCAAGCGATGCTTTCCCTTCCGGAACACCCGATGACACTCCTGTTTTTAAGAGGTTCACACTGTTAGTGCCTTATTTTTTGTGGTGTTTGTCTTATGAACTGTTGTTTCGTCTTGCTGTCTGTATGTTATCCTTATATTGCCATGTATTCTGGATATACGATTTTTGGCTCTTGCCTCGGTATTCATTCGGAAATTTATTGATGATTCTCCTAGAAAACAAGTTAATTTCAGATAGTATACATTTTCCCTTTTTGATACTGTTTTTCGTGCTTTAACGAATGTGCATCTACATGCCAAATAGATATTCGTCGGCAGGATGTAATGATATGATAACTACTCTAGAAAAGATTTCCATGTTCAAGTCTACTTACTTCTGTTCTATTCTTACATTTTCATTTACAATAGTTAATTAAGCCGGAAAATAGCTTTGCCATTGTGCACATAGCTGGTAACTATCGTTATCGCGATTGTAGTTTTTGAAATGGCAAATTTTACAGATTATAAGTAATGAAAAGATAAGGAGTAAATGAATGTGAGACAAAGTTTCTACAACAACATGGTAAAACCAAGCAATGGAACAACGCTTTTAGTGTTGTTCTTAATTTTGAAGTCACCATAATGTCTTTTCAAGGCAAGTCAAATAAGAAATGGACATAAAAGCAAAACAATAATCTTGGATAGTTGTATTTTAATTTCCAAATTGAATCAAATTAATTAAGACTTGATGGATTATGGCCTGTGATTAACATTATTTTCAGTCACTGTATGTCGTTTTTGTTCTCTTCTCAATTTCTAGTATTGTAACTTAAGATGTTTGCTGTCTGGAAATTTCAACAACCCACTCAAAATCCTAATAATCAAGCTGTCAATTAAAAGACATAAATCGTAAGAACAAAACAATTTAAGTGATTTCTGGAACAAAGATAATTAAAAAAGCGACATTTCTTCCGTTGATGAAATTAACAACTCAACGTTATGTCACCTGCTTTTTCCAATAGTCATAGTAAATCAACTGACTGGATGTTACTGGTTAACATCACAAGTTAATACCTCTTCAGTCAAGACAAGGAAGTGCTTATTAGTCGTAGGATGATCAGTATCCCTGCTGACATATTACAGGAAAAGGAGAAGTAATAGTGTAAGATAAAGTACGAAGGGCAACAGTAAACACCAGCAATGGCTGCAAAATACAGTTACATGCCACAGGTACATTTGTACCAAGGAAGTGTACAAGAAAAAAAAGACAAAAGACAAAAGTTAACAACGAAAGGAAAATCGACAAATAGATAACAGGAACTGTCGACAATGACAATGACAACGATACAGGCATCAACAAGAGATAGCGGAAGGGTTAAACCGGTTAATGATATCTGCTAATATCTTTTTCTTAAAGCTAAGTTATGGACAGATATTAAATTATGTGTTGTGAAAAGACCTTTTGTGCGGTCTTTCTATAGTAATGTTACACACAACTCTATATAATCATATATAGAGCTGTGTTCAACACTATTATCTAAAAACTTATACATTATCAAACTGTAATTGGTAATTTAAATTGCAGAATTGATAAAAAAAAGCCCGTACTAAAAATGTCAATTACCACACATAAGATTCAATATAGCTTCGTACAACTTGTCTATGTGGTATAAAATGAGGTTTTGAAAACTTACTTTTACTATTTCTTTGATGTTTCATCTAAAAGTGTTTACATAGTTACTTTCGTTCTAGGGTTTTATGACAAAAAAATATGATAAATAACGAAATACGACGTAACTATGAATTTAGTTTCGACAACTTATGTCTTTCTGTACTGATCAATTCAAACAACCGAAGAACCTTTAACCTACATCTGTGAAAAAGCTGAAAAAGAACAAATTACATGTACCAATAGGATAAATAAAAATGCCAACATCAGCTAAGAACAGAGCTATGCAAGAGGCAAATATTACTGAGTTTTAAACAAAAGTTTCCTAAATTTAGATTTTGCAAGTTTCAAAATTAATGAAAGGATATGGAGTAAACGCATATGAGACAAAGTCTCTACAAATACATGATTAAACAAAGTAATTTGACATCTCTTTTAGGGTTGTTTTCATTTTAAAGTCACTATGAGTCCTTCAACAATGAGCTTCATTTTGTACCCGCATCGGAGTACTCGGTTGATGAATAGCAACGGGGACTAACAGTCCACAAATAGAGTCAGTAACCCACCATATCTTTTGAAATGCCTGTACCAAGTCAGGCCCATTTCAGTCGACAACATTTTCTGTGGTTTCCACCTGATTTGTCTTATGGTATTCGGCTCTTGACAACTCTGTTTCATATTTTTGTTTTAACCCCCCTCTCCCTTTTCGTCATCGGGTTTGACATTATACATTTTCAATCCCCTAGCCTAAGCTTTACGTTAAGGTTTTTAGGGTTAATTTTTCAAGATCATATCTTGAGAGCGAGCACAAATTATACATACTTTCTCATTAGACATAGTTATCACCGCCTTATTTATCAAGGCTTCAGATCTAGTGACCTGAAAATTTTACACACATATTGGCCTCTCACTGATACTGCCGATGTCTACTGAAATATATGATGATTCTTGATCAAAACCTTCGGGAAGTTTTGAATCTGATTTTTCTTCCGTAGTGAGACGATGTTTTACCAGCAGACTAGGTTCCTTGAGCTAGCCGGCAGTTTAGCGGCGAGCAAACCCTTGACCAATCTTTCAAAATTACGTTTTGTCATTTTTTGTTCCTTTCAAGATTGTGGACATGGAGTTAGTAGGCTACCTGTATTGGGTTTTATTCGAATGTTTATGATACCATAGGAAAGCAGGACAGATAAAGGGGTGGTTTGTGTACCAATAAACCGTATTAACCCTATTGCTGGCTTTTGCTAGTGCCCGTACCAAGTCGATTGCCTATCGTTGTTTAAGTTTGTCTTGTGTTTAGTTCACTGGCAGATTGTGGCATGTGACTGTAATTTTCAGCCATTGTAGATGTTTCGTTTTATCCCATCTTTTATATTCAAAAACATTCCGTCTCATTCGATCATTAAAACAGTTTTTTTTTAATTCATAGTAGTCCCTTTTGGCAAATTTGAAGTTTCTTTCCGTACTTTGATTCAAGATTCCATCTTTACTTAATACTGGGATGATCATTTCTTTTTCCAGCTTTTACACGTTTTCCTGGTTTGATTTGCACTGATGAGACATAAGTTGTCGAAATTCGTATATGCAGAAAATAAATTAACAGTAACTTCGGTGTTTTGCTATTTATTACTACTGGGTCGATGCCTCTGTTGAATGACTGTTAGTCCCCGAGGTTATTCACCAACCCAGTAGTCAGTACTTCAGTGCTGACCCGAAAACCGACTTATTTGAAACTTGCAATATCTAAATTTTACAAAATTTTGTTAAAACTAAGGAGTATCTTATTCATGCATAGATCTGTTCTTAGCTGAGTTTTGGTGTTTCTATGAAGATCCATTTTGTTATTTGTTCTCTATCAGCTTTTACACGTTTTTCGGTTGATGGGCTTCCGAAGACTTTGGTTTGACCACACTGGTGAGAAATAAGTTGTCGAAATGCGCATATGCAGAAAGTAAGTTAAAAGTAACTTCGGTGATTTGCAATTTTTTTACTTGTCTACTACCTTTTAATAGCAATTGCTGTTGAGTTGCTACCGCATACTTCCGAAATGAAAAAGGGAGATTTTGCTAGCCATAAAACCGGCTTAACCCAGCATATCTTTTATAATCCTGTACCAAGTCAGGACCGTCGCGGTCGACAATTGCCGGGGGTTTCCACCTGATTTGTCTTTTTGTATTATGAATATGGCCTCTTGACCACTCTTTTCGGTAATTTTGTTATTACCCCCATCACTATGTCCAAGTTCTTTAGCTATTTTTACCCCATTTTATCGTTTCAATTAAGACCTTGTAAAAATTTATTTTTCAAATTTATTATAGAGTTACCATTCACATTTCTTGATACTACTTGCAAGTTCCCAAAGTAACTAATTTTAGACGACATATTTAAGGTCCGCAATGTTTTATAATTATGTCAACCTGTGCTTAAAACATTTGGATATTTGTCAAGACGCCAAAGGACAATTATCACGATTTGCTATTCTTCCTTTCTGACGTATCATATATAACATGTACGCTAAAGCTACAGAGAATCGCATAATCAAACTCCAATATTCCAAAGGTAACGTCATTATTTATATACCTAATATAACAAGTTTTTTGTTCATACATCACACCAAAACAACAAACAATTGTGTAGCTGAGGTAACATCGAATGAATCTACAAATTTTTAATTTTACTTATTATCCCTTTCCTTTATTACAACTGTGTCAATGTACTCTACTGGTGGACTGTTGGCAGTATTTCGGTGGAAGCCTAAAACCCGATATATTAAAAAATGAGCAATATTTAAATTTAAGAAAATTTCGTTTAAACCAAGAAGTATTTCCCTCTGTACCGAAAGCTGGTTTGCCTTTTCTACTGACATCTTATTGTTTTTTGTTTTTTTTTTCAATCCAGCAGATTTCAAATATATTTCGGTTTATGATTTTATTTGTTTCGACTTTATCTTCACTCAATAGTAAAAAGTTGGCAAAATGTGCACTGCACAAACTAAATTCAATGTAATTTCGGTAAATTATACCCCCGCAAACGAAGTTGGAGGGGGGGGGGTATATAGGAATCACCATGTCTGTCCGTCTGTCAGTCCCATTTCGTGTCCGGAGCGGAACTTTTGTACCGTAGCACCTAGGATTGTCAAACTTGGTGTTTGGATGCATCATGGGAAGACGATGTGTCGCGTACCAAATTTAGGTCACTGTGACCTTGACTTTGACCTTGGACCTTTATGATAGTAAAACCATGTGCATTTCGTGTCCGGAGCAG
>MJUU01050011.1:133426-156159 GCA_002080025.1 Modiolus philippinarum
TTTGTTGGTTTGATTACACTAACAATGAAAATTGACACAAAGATATTTCCGTTCTGTGTGACATAGAAAAGCTAACGATGTAATATGAAGTAGAAAATAAATAAATAAATATATAATAAAAAGATGTTAACATAATTGTTTCCGCTGAAAAAATATTCTTTTTACTTTTTGTTACTGCTGAATTTCATTTGGTCACGTTCTTTAAGACCGTTTGGTTCTAAAGTACAAAGCTGGTGGACTCAATGAAATGGCTATATATATAATGAGATAGTGTGATCAAATTTTTAGCATATAAAAAATATAGCAAAAATTTATATATTATCGAGAATAAATTTTTCAACTGCATTTAAAATTTTTCTGATATCATTTTTGCTTCCTATTAAGATTTATAAAGTTTTTAACTTCTGTATTGACTGTGTCAAATAAATTTTTCCGCTCTTCTTGAAATTTATTTGACACAGTCAATATATGTATTTTATGAAAAACAATGAAATGACAAAAGCAAAAAAATATGCATTAATAATAATTTCCAAAACAATTTTTATTCTTTATTGCGTAAATATGAAAGTAGACCGAGGCTTCCTAATATGTCAAATATTGTTATTTTTCACAATGACTGAAACTTTTCATCAAAATAGTGCTTTTTGTCATTTTTTAAACCCAATTTTCAGTAAAAGCACCAAATTCCAAATACTTAATAATGAAAATATTGTCATATACAGCTAGGAAAGTTTTTTTTTTTATATATATATACGGGATAAGAAAGGTGTCTCCGAAGAGTTATGCTATACCACAATTGTGTAGTAGGCAATTTTTGATGAACACTTTATCACTTACCCTAAATATCAATACCGTCTGTTCATCAAATATTTCTTACGGGATCAGTTCCTCTTATAATGATTAAAATTGAAGTGGGTTGATGTCCTTGACAGTATCAACAGCACTGCCATAGTCATAGAGTAGTACTTTGCTCAAAAGAAAACGCCTGAACTTTAAAAGGTACGGTGAATTTTTATAAAACTTTGATATAAGTCACATATGTGGAGGACCTTTAAATTCCCTTTTTTTCGTGTGTGTGTGTGTGTGTGTGTGTGTGTGTGTGTGAAAATTGACTGTTAGGATTTTCAACTAGAAGAAATTGAATGAAGCTGTGTTTTAAGTAATGTTTTGAAATGATATTTTCTGTTTTACTGTAAATCAACACTAAATGCTTGCTTATCGTCATTATTCTCTCATATTTAGGTCCACACGTTTCTATGTAGGAGTTTGGCAATTTAGAGCCTACTTATGCAAATTCATATTCATCTATAGTACATTGGTATATGCTTCCCGGTGATTACTGAACAGAATTAAGGACTCCTTGGACAGGGGTGTTTCTGTGAACCATAAATTAAAATTTTACGGTGAAAGTTTCCAAAACTTTTTCTAGAAATATATTAGTACATAATTGTCTCATACTGCAAATTTAAAGAAAATTGATTGTGTGGAATTTTTTTGGGTTACCCCGGGTCTACAACCATAAATTATGGATACTACAGGCACCTCTACATTGGCCTCATTCCTCGACCTTCACCTTGAAATTGACAACTTACGTAGATTTCAATTTAAGCTGTATGATAAACGCGATGACTACTTTTTCCCAATAGTAAACTCTCCTTTTATTTGTAGCAATATTCCAACAGTGCCTTTTCATGGAATTTGTATCTCCAAACACATTTGCTACTCAAAGACCTGAGGTCGATTGCATGACTTCCTTGAATCGCCTGTTCGCTCATAAATATGCTACTGAAACACGTGTATGCTACCCATAACTTGAAGGTCATCACTTCCGACGTGATCTTGCTATGAGTTATCTGTTTCCCAGATGACAACATATTTATCCCTTTCAAAGATTAAGATTGTTGTTTCCTCTACCGGATATGACTTTACTACCGGATTTAAAATGATTACACGACAGGTCTTTAACAAGATGCTTACTCTACTTGTGCACCTGCTCTTATCCATGGTTTAATACGGGTATGTGCTGTTTATCTGTATGAGTGTTTCTTCTCTTCTTTTTTTGTGACGTACTTATATGGATTAATTGTGTCTTTGTGTTTAAGATGATGTCATTGTCCTTTGATTATTATTTTTAAACTAAAGGTTAGGTTCTCATTAACTTTACATAATGCGTTTCTTTAACTACTATAACATCTACAATTTACAATGAAGGGACATGGAGTAAATGCCAAATACAAATACATGGTAGAACAAAGTAATGGAACAACGCTTTTATTGTTAATCTAGATCTTGAAGTCATCATGAGGCCCACGAAAATGAGCTTTACTCATACCTCATAGCAAGTTCAAGACGGCCCTTCGCACCAGTTTGAGGGGTAAAGCACTTAAGGGACAGAAGTTGAAAAAATTAATTTTCCAATATTCTTTGTTTTTACCTAAAATTTCGCTTACGTGAAAACGTGCACTAAGGTCAACTTCTATCCTGTCAGAAATTTGAAACAAATAAATGTTTCTATATATGTATTCCGTTGACGTGACTATTTCTTATTTATAAATTTGTTTAACTGACCAACGTTAAACTAATATCACGTAGAGTGTATATAATGCAATTAATCAACCTGTTTTATTAAAATACAGGATTTTCGTGTGGGTTTGGAAACTGTTACAGATATGCGTAAACAAGCTAAAGAGTGGGTCTAATTACATGCCAGTCCATTTCATTAATGAATCTCGCTTAATATCTAAAATCAGAAAATTCCATTCAATCTTTTGACACGAATTTTGATTGACGAAACACAAATACCGACTGCGCTACAAAATTCACGACATTTTTTAGCTTTTAAATTATAAAAACATATTTTCTGCATACCAATTTCTTTATTCATTCTTAAAATATTATTTTATGATCATTATTATTTTGTTTTGCAATAAATACCACCTTATATAGTTTACCTTGATGAAAGAAAAAAATTGAATATATTTTGTATAATCTAAATTCAATATAAAAACAATATCATCCTAGTAATATCCGTGGTTGCAACAAAAAACAAAAAAAGACATTAACAATTTCCCATTTGAATTAAAACTTTTGGTTTAAGATGAAAATGTATAATGAAAGTAACCTTGCATTCACATTGAAACTTTTGTAACATTATGTTACAGATTTCATTTTTAACACAAATAAGAAGTTTATAGAAGGTATGTACATTTGATATCTAAACATGGTGTGACTCGCAAACAGCTAATTACAAAGGTCAATTCTCGCCCTCATTTTTACAGAAATGTTAAAAGTGTCAAACTGGTAAATAAATTCCAGAAAAACTGGGATGCAACTTACATTATTTACGTAATAGGGGATATTGACAGGATAGTCTGCGCGATTCCATTCATTCCATGACCTGAAGATTTTACAAGTATACTGGCCTTTCACTGATACTGCCGATGTCTACTGAAATACATGACGACTCTTTAGCAAACCCATCGGGAAGTTTTGAGTTTGATTTTTCTTCCGTTTTGTCGTACCAACAGGCTAAGCTTCTTGAGCTAGCCGATAGTTTAGGAGTGAGCACTCCTCGAGCCAGCTTTCTTAACACAAAAAAGTTGCATAATAAACAGTAAATTATGTTGTGCTGTACGTGTGTTTCAAGAAGTAACGTTTAACAACTAACGTAAATTACGTTATGTCTTATTCCTTATTTCTCAAGATTGTGGTATGGGAGTTAGTAGTCTTCCAAAAACAGGATAACAGTAAACACCTACAATGACCGGGAACTACAATCATATGCCACAATTTACAAGCAAACTGCACAGAAAAAACAAAATGAAAACAAGAGACAAACATAAATAACGATAGGAACTCGGAATATCCGGACTTGGAAAGCCAGTGGTAGGGTTAAAACTGATTTGGGTCTTATTTGTATGTTTCATATACTATAGGGAAACAGGATAGAGAAGGAGAGGTTAACATGTAACCCTACCGGCTTTCCCGAGTTGCTGTCGTTGTCTACGTCCGTCTTTTGTCATGTTATTGTTTTTTGTGTGCAGATTCCTGGCAAATTGTGACATGTGATTGAAATTTTCGACCATTGTAAGTGTTTCCTGTTTTCTTGTTCAAGTTTATGAGATAACATATTTATGTAAATCTAAGCCCGAGAGCAGATGTCGACATATAGAATTGAGTAGAAGTATGATATGAGAAAATGCTTTGTTCTTTGTTTTTTTTTTTGTTATTTTGTTTTTGTTTTTTTTTATTTTTGTATTTTTTTTTTTCGTTTTATTTTTTTTATGTTTTATTTTTTTTTTCTTTTCGTTTTTGTTTTTGTTTTGTTTTTGTTTTTTTTTTATTATATACTTTTCGAAAATGACAAATTATCATTAACTAAATTTGTTTAAAAATATAGTTATATGACAATTACGGAAGCCTTTGAGGGCCGTACAATTTTCTTTTTCTAATTTGATATAACAGATTATTAATTTGATATAACAGATTACTAATTTGATTAAATAAATTATTAATTTAATTAAACAAATTATTAATTTGATATAACAGATTATTATCATTTGATATAACAGATTATTATAATTTGATATAACTTATTATTAATTTGATATACAGATTATCATATCCGCTAATGGAGGCCATTTTGGATGGACCGCTGGTCCAACGGATATAATTCTGAAAGCAGACCATCCAATTACCATAAACTCAAAGTTTGATCCCATTTGGCCATATAGTTTCTGATGAGACGATTTTAAATTGTTTTTCTCTTATAGTCCTATATTAAAACTATGTCCGCTGATGGCGGCCATTTTGGACAGACCTCGGGTCCAGCGGATAAAATTCAGAAAGGGGGCATCTAAGGACCATTCATCAAAGTTTGGCTCCAATAAGCCCAGTAGTTTCAGACGAGAAAATTTTCATTGTTTTTCCCATAGGGTCCCTTATCAAAACTTTGTCCGCTGATTGCGGCAATCTTGGATGGACCTCAGCGGACGGATACAATTCTGAAAGATGACTACCTAAGGATCATTCCGAGAAGGTTTAGTCTAAATTAGCCATGGAGTTTCAAGGTGGCAAAATCTCACACGACCCTTCGGGTCAGGTACTAAAAAAAGGAGATACCTATGTAACTAAAGCCACCATTTTATTTCCACTTGGATAAAAGAATCCTTTTGAGATTTTTTAAATCCAAGTAAATATGAAAGGATGGCGTTATGTTACATGAGTATCTTCTGTTTTTACTTACGGTTTCCTATGGAAAGTCACTGTCTACTCAACTTGACTTGAATGCATTGATACTGATTGTTTGTGAATGGCTGATGAGGAGCCCTCTCATTTTCTTAACCAAGCAAAGTTTCTTCTGATAGCAACATACGCTAATTTTATCATCTATTCGATCACGATGTCATACCAATTCGCTTAGTTAAATTTTGTTCAAACATGAATATTTCTTACTGCTTCTTTTTTCATTAAAGGGTGGTGTTTTTATACTTTTGGATAAACATTATTATGGCATCGATCTGGAAATAGTTTTGAAAAAAATGTAATTGTATAAAATCTCTTCCATTGATTTTACTTTTTTTTTAATTTATAGAAAAAAATAAGGAATCAAATTCTTTCAAATGGCGATGAAGTGTAATGAAATGACAAGTTTTCAATATATTGTAATCAGAAAACAAATTAGGAGAATATTATGTTCCATGTAAATACAATCCTGATATTCGTGTGTTACAATTTGTTTCCTGAAGCACTACGTCCATTCAAAGATTTTCATTAACCACCCACGCACTGTCACTACTGGCATTTCATAATGAAGAAATAGCTTCATTAAACAACCAAGGATGGAATAACCGCTGATTGAACCCACTCTATGTTAACATGATCAGAATTGAAGGTCTGAATGAGTTTACTGTCCTTGTATACTGTGAAATAATAGACTTCTTTTCATTCATTCTTGTCAGCGGAACAATATCCGTTTTTGCTAATTTATTTCTGAAACATGCTATAATAACATCACGACTTTCTCATGAATTTTCCTTTGTTTGGAACGTTTTAAAGCTCCTTCAAATAATGTCAAATGTGACAACATGCTTGAAATACAATCATTTTAGATTTCAGGCATTTTGATCATGACAAAACTAACAAAAGCCATAATTTGTGGATTTCACGTGTTTTGATTTGATCTGCAATGAAAAATTAAGTTGTCTAAATGGCAATATACAGAAAGTTAATTTACAGATACGTCAGTATTTGATATTTTGCTATTTTAGCATAATAAAGGTGATTTGATTTCAGAAAGTGAATACTGTGGACCAGTTCTCTTCCGTGACGCAATTAGTTGTATCGTTATTGGTCCATTAGTAGCACAACGGATGTTAGTATTTACAATTGTATTTAGCACCAATACTTATATAATTGATGACTATCATTTTCCATACCCTTACGAATTATAGATGTAGCGTTACTCGCTAAGCGGTGTTAGATGCCGTCTTGAACTCACTAAGAAGCATGAATTTTTGCAATTTCCCTTCCCCGTGTCTCACTGGCTAAAAAACACAATTTTGACCTTTCGATAAAATCAGTTTTCCGACTCCAATTGGATACTGCAGTTTTCGTACGTAAACCTGAGTTTGCAATCAATTTCGATCGGAAAGTGCAGTTTTCATGCGAAATACAATATATATTTCTGAATTATATAATTGACCTGGATAAAATCTTCTGAAATGTATAACAAAAGAAAAATAAACATATAAGGCGAATAGAGAAAATAACAAAATTCTGAATTTACTATTGTTTTATTTTTTGCACTAGGCAATTTCGACAACTTTTGTCTCTTCAGTGAAGATCAAATTAAATAATTTCGAAAACAATAAACGCGAAAAATTTATAAATTTGATAGAAGCAAAGAAAAAGCAAAAAAAAAGAAAGAAAACGATAATAGAAAGTCGAAACATTACAGAGCTTTGCAAGAGGGAGATTTTCATAAGTTTCAAGGAAGATTTCAAAATTTAAGATATGGCAAGTTTCCAAGTAAACTCGCATTTCAGAACACTTCGTCTGTACCGGCTACTAGGATAGTGAATACTATTTTTGTTTTTGTTTTAAAATTTATATATTTCCGTAAAAATCATGTTATTTGTACAATATATGTTTCAAATTTTTAAAAATGAAGTTAAAATGCATTAGATTTAATATGTTAAAAACTTTAAAAAAGAAAATAATAGCATGAAATTATTATTGAGATGTTAAATTTATTTATTGCGACCAAACATCAGTTGCGATTTCGCAATATGGAAAAACGTCCAAATTATTTTCCGAATTTGAAGAAGCTTACACTTAAGTAATTATTTTTCCTGTAATTAATTATTAATCACTGGACACACGTTTGGGAAATCATAATTTTTGAATAATATTGTCAATGCTAATAGAATGTAATTTTTTACTACTCTCTAAAGTACAATAATGAAAAGGAAAATTTACAACATTATAATATTGTTAATTCAAGGCTAACAAATGTTCAGTTTTTGATGAAGGATGAACTTAATAAAAAGTAAAAATCAACAAAGACATAAACTTTAACACTTTTGGGACACGCGTTAAGATTTATGCTTATGAGAAACGGCCTAAGCCCGAAATGTTTGAAAAATATTGGAATTTTTTAAAATTTTACTTGCTTTTAGAAATTGTTACTTTGTAAATGTATCTCTGTGAAAGTATTCCAGTCTCTGTTTATGTATTAAGGCTATAACATTATCCAGGAGCTCGGTTTTAAGTATATAATAAGTAGGTATAAAGGGTAGGAAAGTAAACACCTAAACTGAAAACTTCTCTCAATACATTTAAAGGTAAATTTTTAAAAAAGGGATAACTGGAAACATCTGCAATGACTGAAAATTACAATAACATGCTACAATCTGCCAGGGAACTACACAGGAAAAAACACAAATAAGACAAATAACAAATGAAAGCAAAGATAGGAACTCGGGACAGCCGGACTGATAGCCAGCGGTAGGGTTGAACCTCATTAAGGGTACATGTACCCAAATCTCCCCTTCATCTGTCCCGTTTCCCTATGGTATAATAAACATACGAATAAACCTAAAACAGGTAGACTACTAACCCCATGACCACAATCTGGGAAGGACAGAGAATGACAATTCTTAATTTTGAAAGATGGATCAAGGGGTGCACGCCGCTGAACTGCCGGCTAACTCAAGGAGCATGAATTTTATTTAAACAAAATGACTATCTCCTTCATGCAAAGCTCTGTTCTTAGCTTATTTTTGTTATCCATTTGAAAAATATTGGTTAACCGTTTTCAATAGACTTTTCTATATCTTACGGTTTACAGTCTCCCGAATATATTGATTTGATCTGACCTGGAAGGATGTAAGTTGTCGAAACTGCTATGTTCAGACATAAACCGTTCAGTAATGTCGGTATCTAGGTATTTAGGGACCGACCATTTAACCTGAAGGAGGGGGGTTCTGGTTTTTTTTTTCTGGACAGAAAAATTATTTATTTTTTTTCACGTGTATCAACAAAATATTTTTTTTCAAAATTAACATTATTTTTTTTTTTGGCAGAAAGCCTCCATCAGAATTTTTTTTTTCATCTTTTTGGCAGCCAAAATATTTTTGTCACATAAAATCGGCTTCAGAATATTTTTAGAAAAAACCTTAGCCCCCTTTCAAATTAAATGGTCGATCCTTTAATCCTTGATTGTTTCTGCTTTCATAGACAAATCAGTTAATTAACTAATAACCATTGCATCATTGTTCAAGAAAAAAAGAATTAAAATGCACATATAATAATGTTGTAAAATTAGTTTACATTTCAAGTGGCAATAGAATGAAATTGTTACATGTATTAGATACAGTGGGTCTCTTATCATATTCGAGGGACGTATGTCCAGAGAATATGATAAGAGACCCACTAATATCTCATTTACATGAGAGTTATTAATGATCACTTGGTGTCAACTTCAGCAATAAAATGTTTCAATTTATGAAATAAACCAGATGTAGTCAAGAATGCTATGCGATTAACTATTTAGAGACTTATCTTAATTGTTAAAATTTAATTGTCCTTATCAGTAAAACTGTATTGACAAAACAGTCGTACAGTTTTATTGCCAAAACCTTCAAATTTCACTGATAGAAGATAACTATCCTATGTAAAAATTTGGTATAACTGTTACATGTAAAAGACACGAAAACAGGATTTGAACGTATCATATTCCTTAAATCAAAGCAAGAAAAAGGACATCATTTGTAAACGTATATTTTTGTATCTCAAATCACATTTAGCATTAATGAACTCACGAAGAACACTTGTCAATAAACAATCTATTGTGGTTAACTTTATTGATTTAGGTTCACTTGGAAGTCAAAGATGTTTCATCTGATAGTGTTGTCCTAAATTATCTTATTTCATTTAAGTAATTTGTATATTTTGTTAATGAACAATGAAATGTTTGGTCACATTGGAGTTAACAAATGTGTTATGGTCTCATGTTCATTTACTCCATATTCTTTCGTAAAATAACTACAGTGTGGATCACATTGCATCGTTATATATTGTGAACGACCAGTTATCACAGAAAAGTATACTAAAGAATGAATATGATTTTACTTCCGAAAAATCCCTGTCGTAAAAGCATTTGGTATCAGTTATTTGTTAAAGCAACATACAAAGTGTTTTATTTACTTTATCAAAGTCACTTATTAATTTGTTAATTTGACTTTGGTAATTCACCAAGGTTACTTTCAGAAATACATCCATGTCAATTCAGTAATTCATCAAACTTGACATTGGCAATTCACTGAAAATACTTTCAACAATTCATAAAGTTCGCTTGAGATATTCGTCAATATTTATTCGTCCATTTTGTCCCGAAAAAGTCCATAAAATGCTTAGTTCGGACACTTACTAAATTTTCTTCATCAATGAAGCCAAACATTTATTCTTTAAAACCAAAAATTCGGAATATGAATTATCGTGTTATAGGCATTTTAAAAAATCTCATGGATAAAATGGCCATTCTGTAAATCTAGCTATTGCGTGTTAATATTTTTTCCAGTGCATACTGTTTAAATTAATATGAAAAATTAAGCAACAATAAACTTAATTGCACTATGACCTGACGTTTTTGAATCAGATATAGTGTCTTCCATTGTGCGAATTTTCAACATAAAAATCTGGAATTTATCTTTATTTAGGTTTGAAATTGTACTCTCCATCCGCATATAAGAGTTATCTAAATTTTGTAAATTCTAAAAACCTATGGTTTAACTCCCTCCATCGTAGTTTTTTCCATAGCTATTTTTGATAGTACTTATTATATGGATTTCCTTTGGTTTTTGCATTTGAATTATTTATTGAAATTATGGATTTCCTGTGTTTATGTTCTAGTGCTGCTGATGAGGAATTAATATCCCAAAATGGCCATACAGCTCATTAAAGTTAATCCATGACCAGAAAAGAATTGGCTGTAACGTTGTTTCACAATAAGCAAAGAATACCGCTCAAACCGGTGCTAAGGGCCGTTTGGAACTTACTATGAGGTATGAGCATAGCTCATCGATGAAGGCTTCATTGTAAGTTTAAGGTAAAGAGCAACAATAAAAGCGTTGTTCCTTTGCTTGTTTTTTTACCATGTATTTGTAGAAACTTTGTCTCATGTGCATTTACTCCATATCCTTTCATACATTATTGTCGTAGAAATGTGACTGCCTGGACCAGTAATAATCCTAGTAGCTAAACTATTATAATGGAATCCTGAACGTTCTTGTTAGAGCCATGACTGTCCTGACATGTCCTACCCATGACCACGCTGACGTATTCTAGCCATGACTAATAATCTCAGTTGACCAGTTCTTACCATGGCCGCTCTCAGCTAACCCGTTCCATCTCTTACCGCTCTCGGACCTATTATGAAAGTTCTTAACATGTTTTATATTTATACAATTTTCAGATCGTAGTAATGACGATATTGTTATAGCCGGATTTTCGTCGTTTGAAATTAAGGATTTGGCCGTGAATTTACTCAAGCTGAATACGTAAATACCATCTCAGATGAGTTGCTTCCCGGCATTACCGAAATGGAAGAGTTACCCATCCTTTCTTTTGAAATGCCTGTAACAAGTTTATGTAAACATATTTTATTAACTAAATCACATATAACAAAATAACATTCAAATAGCACAATACACATTACAAAGACATTTTGACATAGTTAAATGGAATCCGGAAACCATAGACGAAGCTTTGATATAAATCCGTTTCCATAACAAAATTGTTTTACGAAACATAGTTACTCAGAGAGTCAAGATTTCAAAAAATATATTTTCAGTATATAGATATGTGAAAAAAATATATGTCTAAACCAGGTGGATGATAGTGTTTAAGGTGAAAACATGTGAACCATTAATATTCAATGTGAAAAATAATATTTTTACTCAGGACTCAAACTACAGCGTTTAGGTGAATCGTTTGCTACTTAAAATGAACCTTTGTGTTTGAATGAAGAGATTCTGATTATCTCGGATGCTTAATTCCGCAGATCCAAACAGCAGCAAGTCAGAATCTATAACCAACGGTATTTGAATAGACTGAATAAATTTCTGTCTTGTATCTTGGTGGTTTAAACAATAAAGTAAGTAGTGTGAGACCGTCTCGACTTGCCCACATGTACAATAAGGAGCAATAACAAGATTTCGACGATGTAAGTGATAATTTAGACTACTACTTTGCATTCTCAATAGAGCGTGTAGTATTTGACCAAGTCTGGAACCACAATAGTAATATATGGGTTTTACGACACGTTTACTAAGATTCTTTTTTAAAATATTTACAGATCCACTATTTCTTACTCGGTCTGGTAAGAGATTCCAAGTCTTAAAAGTAGATGGTAAAAAGTATTCAGAGTACAGGCTCGTTCTTGTCATAAGAAGTGAAACTGCATTCTGATTACGAGTACTATAACCATGAATATCTCTTTGTCTACTCGGTATTATGTTTGATAAATACGACGGAACCAATAAGTTTTTCATTTTATAAAACTGGATAATGCGATGACTTTCCCTTCTATCCTTTAGGGACTCCCAACCAGTTTCTATATACAAGTTCTGTTTAGAAGTGAGTCTGGTTCCCCCAGTGACAATTCTAGCTGCCTCCAGTTGCACACTTTCAACCTTGTCTATTAATACAACAGTTTGGTTATCCCATATAATATCAGCATATTCAATAATTGGTCTTATATAAGAAAGATATATTTGTTCTAGAGTTTTCCTATCAAGCAAAAATTTTAACTTCCTTAAAATATTAATTCTAGTGAAAGCCTTTTTTACTCTGACGTCAATATGTTTGTGCCAATTTCCATCATCTGCTAGGATTACTCCAAGATGTTTTTGTTCGTTCACAGTTTCAATTGACGTATCACTCATATATAGAGGTGGGTGAACTGGTTTATTTCTTTTACGAGGGATAGTCATTGATTCTGTTTTTAATGGGTTGAAGGTAACCAGCCACGTTTTGGACCACTCGTGGATCTTCTGCAAGTCATTATTTAAAGCTACAGAAGGTTCAACCGGGTCATCCACTACAATATAAAGACTAGTATCGTCAGCAAAAAGTTTTATTGTTGACCCAATGTCTGTTACTATGTCATTAATATAGATGAGAAACAGAAGGGGTCCCAGAATTGAACCCTGGGGAACACCAGCCCTCACTTCACGCCAGTTAGAATTTTTACTATTTATTACAACTCTTTGGTAACGGTTGCATAAATAATTTTTAAACCATTTCAACATATTTCCCTTAATTCCTATTCTTTCCAGTTTAATCAATAAACCCTTATGCCAACTCGATCGAAGGCCTTGCTTATGTCGCAGAAAATAACGCGAATTTCCTTACCATCATCAAGTGCACGCCCAAATTCATTTGTCATACTGAGAAGCTGGTTTACGGCAGAATCACCAGCAGTAAATCCGGATTGGTAAGGTGTTATGATACTGAATTCGACAAGATAGATATGTATGTGCTTAAAAACACAGCGTTCCATAGTCTTACCAAGTATACTAATTAGAGAGATTGGACGGTAATTTTTTACATCAGAAACAGAATTTTTTTTATGGACTGGGATTACATTTGCATGTTTCCAACCGGATGGAAAAATACAACGCGAAAGAGACAAATTAAATAAACGAGAAATGGGACTTTTTAAGACTGCCCTCGCCTTTTTAAGTATCTTTGGACTTATGAGGTCTGGGCCTACAGCTTTTGAAGTGTCTAGCAATTGTAGTGCATCCTCAACGTCTTTTTGCCTTTTCTTCATCGTCCTCGATAATATTATCATCAACTACCAGCAAAGGTACGGAGCGGTCATAATTAGAGGGACCAATTAAAACTTTAACAAGATGCCACCAATTTTTTCTACCTTTTGTTTCCTTTAATAAGTCTTCAGATACTTTTTCATAGTACACCCTTTTTGCATTGTTAACTACGTTATTACACTTGTTACGGACGTGTCTGAATTTTTCCCAATCAGAGGGACGGTTTCTTTTTTTAGCCTTCCTATGTATACGATTTTTATACCGTATATTTTTTTAACTGAAGCAGTTAACCACGGTGGATCCTTTTTACGAACAGTAATAATTCGGTTAGGAATACAAACATCTACTATATCACTGATGGTTTGTGTAATATTCTCAGTTGTTTCGTCAACATTGCTATCAACAAATTTTGAATCCCAATTTACCTCTGATAACTTATTTCGAAGTAAATCATAATCACCCATATCATATAAATAAACTTTACGCTTGAAAGGTTTGTTTACCGTAGTTTTCTCATTTAACAATCCAACCACTGGCACATGATACCTAGTTTGATCTAGTATCGGAGCACCAATATCGGAATGGACTTTACTACGCGGATTAGTTACAATAATAAGATCCAATAAAGACGACCTTGTCTCCGTAAAATATGTACAATCACGTATAAGCTGGTGTAAGCTGTATTGGATCAACAATGACCCTATTTTGTCACTAGGATCTCCGTGAATTTGATTAACATTAAAATCCCCAGTTTAACAAGTTTGGACCGTTGCTGTGGACAATTTTGCCGATGGTTTTTGAACCTGCTTCGACCTTTTACCATTGGATTTCGGCTCTTAACTATTCTTTTAAACAAAGGTTTTTCATACCGAAACGTTTCGTTAGCCTAAATTAAATATTTAAACAAAACAATAATATAACTTACATTTATTTCCAAAAATATTTAATCAAAACAGAGATTTTTTATCTTTATCCTCAATTACAAAATCGAATACATTTTTTACATCAATACATTTTATTCAGTCAATATTGAATATTGAAATGCACATTTTTCAGACTCAGAACATTTGTTTTCGACATTAAAACCAAGATAAACATGAAATAGAGATTTTACATACATGCCAGATTTGTTTGAGTCCAATATTAACAAAATTGAAAGTATAACATGAATATGCAGATGTTACATACCCGATTAAATTTAGTATTACTGATATAAAAAATGAACATACTAGATATTTTTCATAACCGACACATTTGCTTTACATGATTCAGTCCATATAACTTTCAGTGGGATGCAAACATAACCTCTCGTCCAAGTAAACTTGGAAAGCTAGGCTGTCACGAGAACAGCTCAAAAGTAGCTTGAAGTTAACTTGGAGTAGACTTAGAACAGTCCTAGAATCATGTCTGCTCTGGTCCTAGAATCATGTCTATTCTAGTCATAACCGTTTTACCTAAGTCTGTTCTGGCCATAACCGTTCTACCTAAGTCTATTCTGGCCATGACCGTTCTACCTTAGTATGTTCTTGACATGAGTGGTCTCTGCAAGTCTATTCTGGTCATGATCGTTCTTGCCAAATCTACTCTGGTGACGGCCGTTTGGTCCTAGAATTTAACTGAATATGAAATTGAATGTGTCAGAATTTCTTGTTTCTCGAGCCCGAAACCTTTTAAATAAAAAACATTAATAACTCTCTTACAATGTTTTGAATAATAATTTGTTTCAGTAATTTAATAATGATTAACATTTTTCCTATAAATAAATTCACGATTTATTTATTTTATGATAATGAATTTGAGGAAAACTATTGCAATTCAATTTTTGGATACGTTTCGAAAAGGGGAGTAACTCTTACATTTGTAATTTTACCTACATAACCACAGGTAAATAATTATCCGCAAATAAGAGCACTTGCCGGCAAATGCAATTTTATATCCGAATAATTTATTCAATAATTCTGTTGTTAATATTTTAAATTTAATTTTATTTTTATACTTAAGGTAGATAGACAGTAATACTCATATCCATGAGATTTAGTTGTTAGACGACACAAATGAAGAACCAATCCTACTTACCCGAAATCTGTAATAAAAAGTAAGGGTCACCATGCTTGCTTTTTCTAGAACTGAGTTCAAAGTTTGCTCGTTTTTAGCTATTTTTCACCTGAGTATACATAGATTGCACGGGGAAAATCAATTTTTAGCTTAACAGAAATGATCTTTTTATCCATGAGAATTTGATGTATTTTTGTGAACAGATAGTACTTGAAATTAAAGAGACAACCGATACACCCGATTCTGCTTCATACCTTGACCTTTTGTTGTACATTGACGAACATGGACGTCTGAAATCTAGATTATATGACAAACGTGATGATTTTGACTTTCCAATTGTGAACTTTCCCTTTCTCTGCAGCAATATACCTGCATCCCCAGCATATGGAGTATATATTTCACAATTAATTCGTTACTGTAGAGCGTGCAGTACATACAGTGACTTTGTGGAAAGAGCAAAAGCACTGTCACAAAAACTGCTGAGTCAGGGATATGTTCAGCCTTTGTTACTTTCGTCCCTTCAGAAATTCTATGGCCGTCACCACGACATCATAGATAGATATGAAATGTCAGTGTCACAAATAAAAACTGACATTTTCAGCTAGATTCGCGTCTTCCCTGATTTGACATTACCGGTTTCGACTTTACCCTGAATTGACCCACTGACAGTGTGACGGGTGCTGTGCACAGAGCAGGACATGCTTACCCTTCCGGGGCACCTGATGTCACTCTTGTTTATTGAGAGTTCACACTGTTAGTGCTTTAGTTTTTTGTGTTGTATATGTAACGTTCGTGTGTTTTGTGGGCATGTGGTGTCTTTGGTCTTCCGTCTTTTGGTGTTCTTGCTTTTGCCTTGTCTCTGGACTTTGATTTGTGTAATCTTGTGCTTTGTTCCTTCGGTATTCTACTGCCGTTGTTATGATGTAATTCATTGGTTAGAGTAAAAAAATGAATATGTCACCATGCTTTTAACGGAGATATTTTACAAAGTTTTCGGTCTAAATATTATTTACGAGAAAGGGGAGTTAATTCGCGGCAAAGCAAACGAAATATGACGTTTCACATCAGTCATTCAATTATGACGTCACAAATGAAAAGTCGTCAAATTACTGTTCCGACCCGAAAATCAAGCCTAATGCGCGATCGAATTGCGCAGCGCAACAGTGTCTATCTACCATAAGCCCCATTTACATGCACAGCTTTACACACATGTGTATTTTTACATAGGTGTGCAAATTTGCACTGGTGTGCAATTACTACATGTAAACGCAACTGCATACGTGTATAAAGGATGTAAATTTGCATTAGGTCAGGGGCAAGTGTAAATGTGTAAATTTACACGGTATGCATTTTGAGCATGTAAATGCAAACTAAAAAATGCACACTGTGCAAAATGCTGTTTCTGTCTATGAAATGGAAGAAAAAGGGCCTTGCAACTTGATTTGAATCATGAAATTGATGCACACACACTGAACTATCATTTCTATAGAATTCAGACTTCTCTGACAGTTTTGTCTAATTTTGCGTTTTTAGAAAGTTGGACTCTGACTGAAAAAATAAAGATACAATGCAACTTCATATTTTCCTATCATTCTGCAAATTAAAAAAAACTACATGTTTTTCAGCCTTTTCACTTCTTGTAATAAGCTTTTTGGATTAAAATACACACCTCAGATTAAATGCATGTAAATGCATAGCAAAAATACTTTTACATACTAGTGTAGTTTTACACACATGTAAATTTACATACTGGTGTAAATCTTGTGCGTGTAAATGGGGCTTATAACTAAATTTGAAATTTATTACATTCGTGTATATTGAGCACGTTATGGATATGAGAGCGGCCATAGCTAGAACAAGTCAACTGAGAGCAGTCATGACCAGAACAAACTTTAGTAGAAAGGTCATGGCCAGAACAGATTAAGGTCATAGGTAGAACAGGGTAGAGCAGACATGGCTCTGACCAGAACGGTCAGGTTTCTAGCTTCGACCATGACTGGTCATTCTAGGGCAGACTTAGAGAAGTTCTAGAGCAGACTTGAAACCTGTGCTAAGTTAACTTAGAGGAGCTTTTATGACTGCTCCAAGTTAACTTTATGAGAGGCTATGCTTGCACCCCCACTGTATAGAGAACATGAAATAGAGATTCGACACACCTGACACATTCGTTTTAGTCTATAACACTCATATAGAACATGAAAACATATTTTTTATACTTGACACATGTGTAGTCAATATTTCCTAAAAAAAAATCATTATATGTTATTCGGGAATCTTCACAGGGGATACGGGTTAATACTCCCTGTCTGTGTTTTATATTTAGTTGGGATATAGGGCACAGACAGGGAATATGAACCCGTATCCCCTGTGAAGTCCGAATAACTTTTATATTCTGCTGGAAGTGCTATAATTTTTCTATTAAAAGCGTTTAAAAATTGTGATTTTGTTACCATGGGGATACGGTCTCATTTCCCCTGTGAAGGTAACCAAATTGCAGGATTTACCTGGATATTTCACTTCAGCAGAATTTAACAACATATCCAATGCCACTCAAATAGAATCTGAAAATAATGACTCAATATAACCACTACATTAGATTTAGTGAATATTACTCGAATATCATATGCTAATTGTTACTTTTTATAACAACACATTTGCTTCACTCCACATTATAAAAAAAAAACTATTAAAATAGAGATTCTTCATATAACCAATGAAGAAATGGAAAATAAAGATTTATTAATGAAATTATAATTATTGTGAATTTTAAATTTTGCTAGACCCCACGTCCAGCGAAAATATATAACGAACTGGAAGTAAAATCGTCTTTATCGCATCATATCACAATCATATAGTGAATGTAACCTTTTTGCTGGAGTTTGTTTTTTAATTGATGTATTTCAGCATGTAATGGAATGCTTTAAGCTAAAAATTATTCCTTGCTGGTATGGTCATATCAGGTGGTATGATCGAGAATATGATATTTTAATGCGTTTGATATTAATGTAATAGTGACTTGTGTAGAGGGCTGTATCCAGATTTACAGACTCCTTAAGGACCGCGATACGAACCATGTACCTTGTTACAGCCCGAGCCGACGGCAATAGCTGTAACAAGGTACAGGTCCGTATCAAGGTTCTTAGGCAGTCTGTAAATCTAATGCAGCCCGATACACAAGTTTCTAATATTTTTACTTTTATTTCATTGAACAAATTTTCCAGTGAAACGCTTTAGGTTAACGTTTTCTTTTTTCATATGTCGGGAAGTGACGAAAATAATTAAATAGAAGTGAAATTGAAAAACATAGACATGAAATGTGAGGTTACTTATTTCTGACTCTCTGAAACTGTTTAAGAAAAAAAAACAATGTGAGATTCATTTTTTTCTTATTAGTCTGGGATGACAGGTTGAAAAAAAACCAAAAATAGCAATTTTTGAGCTAAATATTTGTTTGTTTTCTGCTGACGTCACCACCGAGCTGTATTTCTTCCGCTGGTTGTATCGGATTTCATCATAGCCCGCAAAAGCGTTACAGCCCGCTCAGAGTATTGTCTGAGCTGTATGTTGAAATACAGAATGCCATATGATAGCGACTCAGCCAAATGAATTATTTGTTACAATACTGATATGAAGATATCAGTTTTATAATGGTTATGGATAGAGAAGACTTGACAAAAACTATAATGACCGAAACCGACATTGCAAGAACGATCATGATCAGAGCAGATAACAAAATACCGAAGTTACTCTGCATATACGCCTTTCGACAACTTATGTGTCATCAGTACGGATCAAACCAAAACATCTGGAAGTCCATTAACCATAAAATATGTAAAAGATCTAGATGATAGAGGACAAATAATCAAAATGATCTAAATAGAGAAGCCGAAAATTTCAGCTAAGGACAGAGCTATGTAAGAGAGAGATACTCCTTAGTTTTAAGAGAGATATTGCAAGTTTCAATAAAATCGGTTTTCGGGTCAGCACCGAAGTGCTGACTATTGGGTTGGTGAATACCCTCAGGGACTAACAGTACACCAGCAGAGGCATCGGCCCTTTAGTGACAATTTAAAAAAATACCGAAGTTACTTTGATATGATATGATATGACATGATCTGTTAATTTATTTTCTGCATATGCGCATTTCGACAACTTATGTCTTATCAGTGCAGATCAAACCAAAACGTTTGGAGGTCAATTAACCAAAAATGCTGATAAAGAACAAATAACAAAAATGTTATCAATAAAAAAGCCAAACATTCAGCTAAGGACAGAGCTATGCATGAGGGAGATACTCCTTTGTTTTAAGCAAAATTTTGTTAAATTTAGGTTTTGGAAGCAGAGTCATGTTTTGAGCAGCCTTAGGTGAAACGGTCAAGTCAAGATCAGACTTGGGAAAAACGGTCTGTCTTATGCAGGCATACATGCAGGAAACAGTCAAGTTTTCAACAGACAAAAACAAAAACGCCATGCTTTTTGGACACGATTCTATGACCAGAAATCAGTCAGGTTTAAAGTATTGTTATAGGTCAGCTCTAAGAAAACTTCAAGTTACCTTTAACCTTTTTTCATGGTGTAGAAAGGATATGGAGTAAAGCAGATGAGACAAAGTCTCAACAAATACATAGTTGTTCCCAGTCAACTTGGACGAGATATCTGCACCACTTTAGTAATCGGTCACCCCTTCAGATATATATTCAGGAATCAGCCTTCTGTGCATTTATCAGGCCGTGCATGATTAATTTTTGAAAATTCGTTCAAATTTACTTTTAAACGCGCATTTATGACAAATTCGTCTTCGTGTATTTTTTCCCAAAATCTGGATATTCTAGATATTTTTTAATTTACCAAATAGTAATAAAAAAAAACTGGACAACGATTGTTGCACAACTCAAAGAAAGCATTTCGTCGTGTCACTATCAATTACTTTCGTGACGACCTGCGATAAAAACCTGAAATATACTCTGGAAAATATGATGGTTTCAAAACACACAAATACCAAGTTTGCACAATAAACAGTGATTTTTTTTTACTGTATACGTTCAAGACTACGACATTAATGTCAATGAAATGGATTGATTGATTGTTGCTTAACGCCAACTTCAGCAATATTTCAGATGCATCGTGAAAAGAATTAGTAAATGTAAATGATAATTACAATGGATGTAAAATATATAACAAACAACCACATAAAGCAATATACCATAAATGACAGCAAATATGTAAAGTTTTACATTTTTTTTATTTGTTCAATATCACAATTCCAAAAGATATGAAAAGCAAATATGTTAAGTTCTAGTATTTTTTGTTTGTTTCAATATTATAATTCTACAACCTTAAAGATATTCAAATGTTGAAAATTTTATAAAGATCTATAAATAAATTGATCGCTCTTAAATTCAATAATTTTTGTCGAGAGTGACGTATATAGATATATCTTCAATTTAATATAAGCAACCAGCAATGACCAGCAAAGTAAAACGTTGGGAAATATTTCTTTGTAATTTTCAATTAGATATAAATATGCATATGCGCATTTCGACAACATATGTCTCATCAGTGCAGATCAAAACCAAAACATTCGGAAGTCCATTATCCGAAAAAACATGTTAAAGCTGATGGAGAACAAATAACCAAAAGGGTCTAAACAGAAAAGCCTGAAATTCAGCTAAGGTCAGAGCTGTACATGAGGAAGATACTTTAGTTTTAAACAAAATTTCGTAAAATTTAGATATTTTAAGTTTCAGTACAATCGGTTTTAGGGTCAGCATCGAAGTACTGACTACTGGGTTGGTGAATACCCTCGGAGACTAACAATTCACCAGCAGAGGCATCGGTATAACAAAATACCGAAGTCACTGTCAATTTATTTTCTGCAAGTAAGAATTATTATATAAGTTACCACGATAAATTTAAGAGATCTAAGGAACAAATTTAACCAACTTTTGGGAGCATTCGTCTGTCATGATTTGATTTACTCATTTTTTTATAATCCTTATATCTATTTTTGGAAATTATTATGGATAAACGCATTAGATTACAAAATGCAAGTTTAAAATAGTGAAACAATGACAGATGGTTTGTCATTTAGTGGACTAATGAGAATTGACATGCTATATCTTTATTTTTTATAGTCATACGATTTATCAATATTAAGAAAATGTCATAAATCTCACTTCCAAGAAAATAAATTGACAACGTTTATTATTACTACAATGGCTTTATTGATCTGTCATGGTTATCATATTGATTTCGGGAAATATACTAAGTGAGATTTAAAGATGAGTTAAAACTACATCCATTACATCCAGTACTCCCCCTACGCTAAATACCAAATGTAACGTTATCTCTGAATCAAAGCAATACTTCATTTAAAAAAAACTGTCACTGATGATCAACAAATCGGTTATCTCTGAATCAAAGCAATACTTCATTTAAAAAAAAACTGTCACCGATGATCAACAAATCGATAGACAACCACATGACATAAACTGAAGAACTATTGTTTGTGCTACTAACAAATAAACACTGAAATAACTACCTGGGCTACCATGGCATTAGTTTATATGTATGGCAGTGCCAAACTAAACGACGAGAAGCTGTAAAATCTGATTAAAGTTGCCTTAGGTTATAAAATATGAAAAGCTGTTGGACAACGGTTTCTGTTGATGGCAATAGCTCACATTTAACTCTTTGGTCAGTGAGGCGTTAAATACTATAGACAATATACAAAGATAAGAAAAAAGACGTATATCATATGTATACGAAAGTGGCAAGCCTTAAAGTACTCAATACCGTAAACGTATTGATTTTCGCGTGTTGTTATCCCCGCACTTTCGAAGAAAGTTCGGGGATAATGTAATACCCTCCGTCTGTCCGTCCGTCCGTCCGTCACACTTTTCTTGTGACTCAAACTCCTCCTACATTTTTGGATTTAGGGATTTAATTTTGTTGTAGAATTGTTGCATATAGTGTGCAGATGCGCAATAAGCTTTCGGATTTTCGATATTGGTCTTGGTGCAAACAAGAGGCCCCATGATGTCAATTTTTACACATGTGGCATGTGACACAAACTCCTCCTACATTTTTGGATTTAGGGATTTAATTTTGTTATAGAATTGTTGCATATGGTCTGTAGATGCGCAATAAGCTTTCGGATTTTTTATATTGGTCTTGGTGCAAACAAGAGGCCCCATGATGTCAATTTAAACAAAGACCAAAAGATGTGGATTAGACACATGTGGCATGTGACGCAAACTCCTCCTACATTTTTGGATTTAGGGATCAAATCTTTATGCAGAATTGTTGCATATAGTCTATAGATTTGCAATAAGCTTTTGGAAT
>MJUU01050011.1:156705-169153 GCA_002080025.1 Modiolus philippinarum
TAAATTTCCTGAAAGTCTCAAAGACCACTTATTTTTTGGAATTCTACTTAGCAACCATATATCCTAGAATTCTTTTAGTAACAATAATGACTATCAATAGGTAGATTTCAAAGATAATGAAAAAAATTATGCCAAGGGTGTATAACAACTGTTTTCTGTGTCAAACAGGGAGTGCTGGGATAGCTGTCGTTTCCGACAACATCTAGTTCATCTTTGTGGGTGTGTGTGTGTTTTCATTTTTCTTTTCTGTGCCGTGCTCATGTTGTGTATCTGTTTCTTTCTTGTTTCCGATGTTGCCATTGTCCTTGGATTATTCGTTTTGGTTCGGTTCGGTTCTCACCTTCCTTAGCGATTTCTTAAATTGGGACATATTCGCGAGTATCAATTTTCGCAGTTTTAGAAATCACTAAAAGAAATAGAAACGACTAATTGTTTGTGAGCATTTAACCAGATATTCGCTCTGACTAATTTTAGTGGTTTTTCGGCAACCGCGAAAATAGCGAAAATTTCTACGTTTACAATATTTTGATACCACATAAAACCGAGTCATCTATTGCTGGTTCGAGATGATATTCTTCTCGGATAAAACTAATCAATGAAAACAAAGATAGATAGTAACAAGGAAAATAAACGTACAGTCCAAAGACATGGTATTGTAAAATATCTACATAAAACTAAAACATATTGAAGGGATACAGCAACACATGTAAAACAGAGGTTTACAGGAAACATCTACAATGGCTGAAAAAACACAATGTGAATTTCATCGTGTACAAAAACAGGTGTGTGTTAACAATGAAGTGATATGGAGTAAATGCAATTAAGAAAAAGTAAAAATATGCGATGACACAATTCTTTTACTGTTCTTCATTTTGAAGTCACCATGAGGCCTGCAACAATGAGCTTTACTCATACCTCAAAGTTAGTTTAGGACGGCCCTTAGCTTCGGTTTTGAGCGGAATTTCTTGCTAGATGTCGAGCAACGCTACATCCATGTAACTTTACCCATGGATGCTTGATCGTTAACAAACATGAACTTTCTTACAATCGCTGTTATCTGTTTCCCGACAAAAAGACTAAAAAAAGGCGACCACGACAACCACAGGGCACTACTCGAAGTAATAGTGCGAAAACTTGGCTTAATTAAATCATGAGATGTGGGCACAATTAACAGGTGGTCAGAAAAACAATTTGAAATTATAAAAATTAAAAAAGCCTGAAATATATATAGAGCATACATCATTCTGACGGGAATCTTTTTACGGACTCCACAATGCATGCCTCATAGTACTGAAGTGATAGTTGTAATGTATAGTCACATAACACCAAAGTTACTGTGAATAAAAATTCTGCAGATGATCATTTCGACAGCTCATTTCTCTCCAGTGCAGATCAAATCAAAATCAAAGACCATAAGTGTTTGTCATTATTTTACTTATTATTTTGTAATCAAACAAAAAAGAAAGCTATACTGTTAGTTGCATGCTGATTTATAACACTGTCACAGCCATATTTGTACTTTTAGAACATAGTTGTTAATCGATCATTTTTTTATCGTTTTATTTCATTAATTCACAACGTGTCTGTTTATTCTCTATCCTTGGTTACATTTAAACGGGGATGGCGTAAAATGTCGGTTAATAATAAAAACCAAGGCAATTATCCTATTACATTTACACTGGTTACCATTACTTTTATAGGAAACCAGATAACAACGAAATACTTCATAATTGAAGCCTTTCAGATTTAAATTCTTACATTTCAGAATTATCAAGAAGATTTACTGGAATGTTTAAAATTTCCCAAAAATACAATTACAAATGTGTATGGGTTTTTAACATTCTTTTGAATGCATTTTCAATCAAACAAATTCATAAAGTTGTTGATACTCTTGACAAATAAGAAGTAAACAAGGATTATTGTTTATTTTGGTCCTTTCAGTATTAAAAGAAAATGGGTTTGTTACAGCAGTTTTAATTAACCATGTATCTCCAAACTCTGTAGAGTTACTAGCTACATTTTTAAGCAAGAAGCTAGCGTAAAATATCGATGTCCAATCAAGGTATTACAACAAAGATATAAAAGTCTATTTTAAACTAATAAATAGGAAGATTCAACTTGGAAAAAGAATACTTTTATGCTTCAAATTGATATAACTAAGTCTTATATTTAGAAAGTGCAAACAATGTCAATTAGATAATCAAAAAAATGAAATCCAAGTATTGTGTCGTCTTGAACTTACTATGAGGTATGAGCAAAGCTCATTGTTAAAGGCCTCATGGTGACTTCAAGATGGAGAACAACAATAAAAGCGTTGTTCCTTTGCTTGTTTTTGCCATGTATTTGTAGAGACTTTGTCTCATGTGCATTTGCTCCATATCCTTTCGTTAACCATATATCATGGAACAATCGCCTATGTAATCTTATAAATAGAGGTTGATGCCAGTATTTGATTTTTGTATTCAGAAAAAATCAATTCTCGTCTTAATGTCATTGTATTACCTGACAAATAGCTATTGTTGAAGTACTTGTATTCGTGGACATCAATTTTTGTGGTTTTCATAAACATCACTTTTTCGTGGGTACTTAAATTCATGGTTTCGACTTCTACATGTATCTATTAAACTTAAGATGAGACTACATCTCGATCGGAACTTAATTTGGTTGTTTTAGTTTACGAAATCTACGAAAATTGGAAACCCACGAACAACGGTACTTTCACAGCTAAAATTACTGCAAATTTATTTCAGTTTCAGCATAAAGCCATTTCGGAAATCTTTTCAATACAGATGAAATGAAGATATTTAAAGCCATAAATCGAAAAAGTACACATATGATAGAATAAGTAAATAAGTTGTTAGTGTAAATTTCGTTTAAGTTTTGGAAGATGGTCTTTCGACAACTTTCGTTTCTTCAGTGCAGATCAAATCAAATTATTTGAAGGTAGTTAATCAAAGATGCATAACTTTGACAGAGAACGATTGTCAAAGATCTTAAGATCTAAATGAAAAGCAAAAATTATCTAAGGAGAGAGATTTTCAAAAGATAAGTACTCCTTATATGTACACAGATATTTTTGTTTTCTTTTCAAAGATGTAATCATTATAACAGTTGTATCTATAGTCAAATTAAAAGTAAATAATTGTCAACAACAAAAAGATCATTATTTCTAAATACATTTATTGAGGGTATGACTTTGTAGGACTATATTCTAAATCAAAAAGATATTTTTTGAAACATTGCAAACAGTTAGACATGCACAGATCACACACTGATCAGCCACAACAAACTTGACTCTGTTTTAAATCCTAATATAGTCATCTTCTCTCCTTTCAATTCATTCAATTTATCTGTAACATTTCCGGAACTGTCCAAGTTTTTCTCCTGAAATACATAAAAGTTACCTGATATCTCATTAAATTAATGGTTTTGTACTTTTTGTGAGCGAGCTGCAGACAAGATCTTCACTTTAAATAGCACAAAGATATCGGATACAAAGAAATCACACGTTATGTCATCGACGGTAATTGAGACATGATACAAAAATAATTAGCAATTCACATTAGTAAAAGCATAATTTTATAAATTAATCGGATCGATGGAGATATTATGACTTATTACCTTAATGCAGCCTCAAGTAATGTCAAAAACTGTCTAAAGCACGAAAGAGTTGTGGCTACACTAACGGATCATCGCATTTTGATGAAATATAGCAGTGTGTCAGCTGCTGTCATCTCATTTAGCAATCGCTTAGCGTATATCTGTCGTCCGTCCGGAGTAAACATTGAATTCTAAGATCTTCCCTTCTTAAAATACTGGGACAATTGGGATTTAACTTGGCCACAATACTACTACTGTGGTTCCCGACGAAAACAATTGTTTTTCAGGTTTGTGCTATATCCATAATGGTCATCAGAAGGGAACATTGTTAATGTTGTCCCTTTGGAAATGCTTTCCTGTGCCATTTGGAAGAAAACATTCCACAACAGTCTTTAGCTGATACCTGCAAAAAAGATTTTAAGGTTCACATTTTATGCAACATGGCTGCCAGCTGGGAACGTAGTTCAACATTGGACCCACTGAAACATTTTCAAAGGTATCCACCCTGCATATACCTAGACAATAAAAGGTATATTTTGTTTGATGATTTACAATAAGTTCCTAGCTTCATATTCGTACGGTAACCAAACAAAACTCACAATATAATTCAACGATTACGGTTCTCCTGATTTATAGGAAGGGCAAACTTAACAAACGAACTGGTTTCTTGAAATTGATGGTATTCAATAAAAAATGAAAAGCGTTATTATATAGAGCACCACAGCAACAATTCGGCTGGTTTATGGCATGAAGGCCTAAAAATACAAAATAGCAAAGATTCAGGTGTTAATTTCATCAATATTTCTAAAAATTGACATGAGCCATTTACATCATTGACCAAACAACTACTTTATTGGTTTTTGTAAATTTTATTGTAAAACTAAGGAGTATCTCCCTCATGCAAAGCTCAGTCCTTAGCTGATTTTGGCTTTTACATTTAGATCATATTGGTTATTTGTTCTCTCTCCGCTTTTGAACATCTTTGAGTTTATGGTCTTCCAAACATTAAGATTTAATCTTCACTAAAGAAAAAGAGACATAAGTTGTCTAAATGCGCATATGCAGAATTTTAATTCACAGTAACTTCGGTATTTAGTCCTATGTTGATTCTGTGTCCATTCGTACAAATTTTCTCTTTTCAGTGCCGATCAAATGAAAACATATGGAAGAAGTTCAACCGAAAGATTGCTACAGCTAATAAAGAACAAAGGAAAAGATGTAAAAGAAAAGTCAAAATAAGCTAGGGCTAGACAGACTTTTTTGACTTGAAAAATAATGCAATGTTATTGTTGTGTAACTTAATATTGAATAATTTTAGAATTACTAGAAACAAACATTTTAATTTCTTTCGTGTTTAGACAAAATAGACAGGATATCTCTTGTTTGTCAGATAAAAATTTTAAGTGGTCCAGCAGCTGTGTTTCCAGCAGTGGTTCAATTTTATCGTTCCAATAGTCAATCTGTTCATGTACCAGAACTAGCAGTGAATACTTACCTGTGTCATGTCCGAGAGGGAATTCAGTTCTCTTGGGGAAACTGTAGAAAATTAATTCAGATAATTCATACAGTGCGAAAGGTTTTTCTTCACTGCATCAAATACTGAAATAAATGTATAAAATGGAAACCTAGAATCAAAAATTAAAAAAGAGGCAAGATTCAGCAATAAAAATAGACAACATGAACAAGAAGAAACAAATAACAACAAAAATAAACAAGAAAACACTAGCAATGGAAACCCGATTAACAATGTAAAGTTTCATTAGATGCTAAGAAGAGAAACAACATAAAAACATGGTTTATTTATTTATTTTTTAACATATGTATTATCACGACCCATAAAATGAAAAAGGATGAGACACTATTTCAAAATAAAAAAATACCTTAATTGCATAAATAAGTAAATTTCAGGGAATAAGCGCTCATCAGCACCATTAAAATCAGATAATAACAGCTGTCGTGGACTTACTGTGAGGTTGGAGGGTTTGCTCTGTGTTGAAGGCTTCATGGTGACTTCAAGATGAAGATAACAATGAAAGCGTTGTTCATTTTGCTAAATCTTTCCATGTATTCATATACATTCTTTCCAATGTACTTTTCCTCCATATCCCTCCATTTTTTTTTTCATTTATATGTCACAAATGATGAGATTTAGACACAAACAACTCTAAAATAAAAAATTTTCATATATTTTGATATTCAGAAATTAAGTGAAACTCAAACTACACGTTGCTCAGAAGAATAAATAACACAAAAGAAATAGTTCAGTAATTACTTTAGAGTTACTAACTGAGGCGAAGCTTTATCTAATTTGTCAACTGCCGCAATAAAATACTACATAGTTTTTATTGATGTATGTGGGTTATTTTGATTCAGTTTTTAATTATATATCAATGCAATGCCCATATTGAATAGTAAGCTTTCATGAAAAAAAGGTCAAGGTACTATGAACTATCTAGATGAATATCCTCAATCAAGGGCGGACGCCTTGTTTACACACTTGTGATTCATATTTGTTCATAAAAATATAGACAATTCAAATATAATTCTAATTGGAAATATCGTACTAGTACTAATCGCCGCTGTAGAATTATTTGACCAGCAAGTGAAAGTAGAGCTTACGTCTTGGAAAATAATTTTAATTGAGCTTTGAAAACAAGGCACTCTGTAAAGAAAAATATTTTTCTTCTGACCATTTGATCATCAATTCATGAAAGCTAATGATTTAATATTATTTTTGAATCTTCTGTGTTTTTTTATCTCTGTGCTTTGTAGCTGTCTACGTCATTGTTTCCTGTGTTCTCGTTTTCGCCATGTCTTTGGACTTCGATTTTTGTAAATACCACTTTCATGTTCCTTCGGTAAGCTACTACTGTTGTTAACAATAAATTACGGATTAGGTCATTCAAGCCATAAATATTTTGCTGTCGAATTTTTCATCCATTGGTAAGGTCCTGGCTTCTAGATAGGCGGCAAATTTCAACTTTTACAGAGAAATTATGTGGCAATCCTGACGAATAGTTTTAGTTTTATCATCCAAATCCTTATAAGCCATCTAAAATTATCATTTGAATGATATGATAAAAAAATGTTTTTCGCTTCATGTTGACATGACAATCATTCTAGATACTATTTGCTATTCCCTTTGGCCCACAAAGGTTCGATATTAAGTTTTAGGGATGTCTATGAATAAACTTACAACGACAAACGTTTAGTTGTATGTTGCTGCTAATATTATATATCCAAAAAAACGTCAAACAAATAGTGGAAAATGGTAAAATTTCCTTATTTACAAGTTCAGTATTACGTCGATGTGATGTACAATGAACACCTAGAGCCTTTCATATGTCAGTTAATTCAAGATCAAAAGTATATCTTTTTTTTCAAATTGTATATAGGAAATCGGATTCTCAGTTTAAAGGGAATTGTTTCTCCAGTTCATCGAAGGGACACTTTGAATAAACTCTAATGTATTTTTTTTTTCTTTTTTATCTTCTAATTCAATCTCTCCTCGCCATAACATTTGGTCTTATGAACAGACGAGTTCATTTCTAAGTATATGTATGCATATGGTCGTGACAGAGTAACGTGTAAAAGAATTAGGTCATTTATGACCTTGACTTTGAATGCTATGGTCAAATAATTGATTATTTAGTGAATTCTTGCCCTGGGAATAACTATTTATAATAGCCAAATATGTTCAAATGTGATATTTATATGCATTTAGTTAGAGCAAAGTATCGCATTAAAAAAATGGGTCATTTTGACCTTTGCTTTTATTGTCAAGGTCAAATAACTGTAATTTTTTTTTCCATTGGACGTGGCATGTTGATTCGAAAACACTTTTACACACTTATTTGTTGGCAAAAGCAAGGTAAGGAATGTTTGTGTAGCAAACTGAAAAAATTCAGTTTCTATTCACCGGAATAGATAGCATTCCAGTAAGATTCATTAATGATGGTACAAAGGTGTTGGCGAAGTAGATAACATATATTTGTAAATAAACAGTGTTTGAATAACAAAATGAAAAATTCAAATCTGGAATAAGTCAAATATCTGAGTTTTAAACTAACATAGCACTGAAAAACTGTGTGATGTTTGAAGTATATATAGTAGTAGAGGTCAGTATTAATGTCTGAAATGTAAAAAATCACCATATAAGAATAAAAATAAATGTCTGCACTGAATAAAGATACAGTGCAGTGTAATGTCTGCTAAAATTATCTTACGTCTAACATGAAAATAATCATAGTACTGAATTGCAAGGTGAAAGTCTGAAATGCATAGTTTTGAAAATCGTTTGTCATCAAACAAAAACGAAGGATATGCTATTTTTAGTATGCTGATTTGAAGTACTGTCACAACTTTATTTGTACTATTAGAACCTAGTTGTAAATCTATCATTGTTATATCTTTATTTCAAAACTATTCGTTTCTGTTTATTCGCAACCTTGGTAACATTTAAACGAGGATGGAAAAATGTTTATTCGGTTAATACTAAAAACCAATACAATTATTCCATTAAGTTTACACTTGTTACCAATCCTCTTATAGGAAAAAAGATAACAACGAAATACTTCATAATTGAAGCTTTAAGATTAAAATTCTAAGATTTCAGAATTGTCAAGATGATTTACTAGAATGTCTTAAAATTTCCAGAAAAATACAATTACAAATGGGTAGGGGTGTTCAAACTGTATCAGACAAATTCGCGAAAGTGTTGATAAACTTGACAGATACGAATTAAATATTGATTCTTTTCTTTTATCTTGGTCTTTTAACTATCAAAGGAACATGAGTTTATTCCAGCAGTTTAAATTAGCCATGTATCTGCAAAACTTGCAAGTTAACAACTTGAAGCTTGTTTAAAAAACATTAATGTCCTATAAAGTTATCAAAACAAAGATATAAAAGTATATTTCAAACTTATAAGACTTCTATATAGGTAGATTGAACTTCAAAATGATATTACTAAGTGTGAATTGTAATTTTGTTTATTTGGAGAATTTCCACATCGTTAAAAGTAGATAACTTCTATTTATTATGTATATTTGCTAAATTTTATGATTAGAAATGCTTTCCGTATAGCATAATTCTCGAATTACTCAATGAAATAAAATGGATAACAGGAAACACCAAAAATGGCTGAGAATTATAATTATATACCACTATGTGCCAGGGAACCACACAAGAGTAACACAAAGAAGATTTCATCAAAGTTTGTCAATAAAAGTGCAAAGTTACTCGATATGCTTGACTAGAACTGCTGTAAAACGCCGAAAATAGTTTATACATCATGCTATACAGTTCTTTTATTATTTTGTATCTTAATTATTGTTGTACTGTATTGTCAAATTCACAAAGAGGAAACAATGTTAATGAAATGTTCAAAATACCCCCCAAAAAGTCACATATTCTATATAACGAATGTACGTTGATGGCAGTGCATTACTTTTGTAAACAGAACAACTATTCTCGTTTAAATATCATTGTTTCACCTTTCATGTAATAAAAATATATATATCGAAGTTTCGGCAAATGGTCACTCGGTATTTTACGTCTCTTCAGTACAGATTAAATCAAAATATTCTAAGGTCGTAATTCAAAGACGTAATTTGTTTTGCTCGGATGAAATTTCTCAGCTCGTATTGCATCTCGTGCTGTCGCACTCGATGCAATACAAGAAGAGAATTCCATACCCCAGAACAAATTACTAAAAGTATATATTTATGATAGTAATATTAAAACCTGCAATAAAATTAAATTTACATGGAAGTGTCAACTACTGCTTACTTGCGTGTCTTTCTTCTGTGTTTGTGTTTATTTGATCGGTCTTTGCTTTAAGGTTAGTCAGGACAGCTGTCACGTGATTAAACCATAAAATGGCGGGAAAAAATTAAAAATGTTTAGAATGGAATGAAATTTGACAGGAATGTTACTGAGCATATGTTGAAACGAACTTTGGTTTTAAACACATAAAAATGGCGACCGTTGCTATGGGAACAGAAAATGGCGGGAAATTTTCAAATTGCTCCAAAATGACTGAAATTTGACAGGAAGGTTACTTAGCATGTGTAGATACGAGTTTTGGTCTTTAAAATATAAAAATGGTGACCGTTGCCATGGAAACAGCAAAATGGCGTGAAAAATTCAAATTCCTTCGTATATGATGAAAAATAGAAAATCTTGAAATAAGGCGAGAAAAAGGAAAATAATAATAAATTATCACAGTAAAAGCGCTGAAAAAAAGGAAAATAACTTTGATAAAAAATAAATAAAATAGAGATATAGTAGTGAAAAAAAGTAAATTATGTACACAAAGGGATAAGAAAAGTGGAAAAAATGATAGAATAAGACTTGAAAATTGTGGGAAGAGAGAATTCACCCTAGAACACAAATAGTTATCTCCCCTTCTAAACAATAACGCAGAAGTGATAGAAATACTACCAGAACAAGCCACTGCTGATTTACGTTTTATAAAGGTCGGTCCCTAGAAGTTTGGAACAAGAAAATATGAGAAATATCAACTCATTCATTTAGTCAACGCCATCCAAAATATATCTTTATACAGCATAATAAATCATTTCGGTCAAAACGGTGGCCAATTGGAAATACAACTTACTCCCGGTCCCGCATGCGCGCTCCTTTATCTCTCTTTAGGACTCCTGTGGGTTCATGTGGGGTCACGTGTCGAACTATCATACAATATATCACAAAATTTGAATTTGTAGATAAAATTTTTGTATTTATGATTAACAGTGAGCAAGAAAGTATCCACTTTCGGTTTGACATGTATAACCTTCAACTTCCCGTTCTAGTCAAGTGAAGTCCGTATACATTCATATAACTATTTTAGTTTGGCATTTGTGCTACAAGCACAGCCGGTGACATCACTTCCGGTTTTTGTTCTAGTGACGGCAAAATTTTTTTAGGGGAGGAGGGCAATGTTGTCAAATTTGAATCCTTGTAGGTCTCTTAAAAGCCTGGTTTGCTATACTGATTTTTTTATATTTTGAAGATGTCGTATAAAGGAATATATTTAAGTAAAAAAAAATTTTTGAATTCGGAAGCTTTTCCAAATTTCACGTTTTATATCCCTCCAAGGGGCAAAAAGGGATAAAAAATCTAACCTCAGTGTGCACATAATTAGGAAATTAGCAAAAATAATTGACAGAAGTGGATGTATTTTTAGAAATACCTTTAAAACAACAAAGACTTATAATCCAAACATTCTTTTCACAAAAACAATGTACAATTGTTTTTTATATGGTCAAAAGGGGGTAATGGGAATTTAGACCATCATTCAGGGGGAGGTAACTTTGACCCCATTTATCTCAGAAAAACGCCTGGAAAGGTGTTCCAATATTTATAAAAAAAAGGGTATATATTCAACAGTAATATATTTAAAAAATAGCCATTTTGAATTCGGAATTATTTTTGGGGTCAGGTGTCCTCACTAACCTTAATTAATTGCCTTGGTGTTTTAGAATTTTTAGTTTAGATTTTCCCCCTTTCTGAGTTTTTGCTACTGTATACGTTTGCTGATGTATTTATTACATTGTATATGCAAATGACTAAATGAGCCTATGTTCTAAATAAGAGAGACATTTTTGAAACAGCTGACATTATTTTTTTACATACATGCCTAGATCACACAATGATCAGTCACGACAAACTTAACTCTATTTTTAATCCTGATAAAGCCACCCTTTTTCCTTCAAGTGTTTGTATTTATTGGTGACATTTCCTTAACCGTCTTTGTATTTCTCCTGAAATACATCAAACCAAGCGTGATATCTCCTTAGATTAATGCCTTTGTACGTTTTGTAAGCGAGCCGCAGACAAGGTATATACTTCAAATAATATAAAGATATCGGTTGCAAAAGGCACATTATGTCATCGGAAATCACGGAGACATGATACAAAAATAATTAGTAAGTCACATCAGATGCTGTTCTTTTTCTGTAGAGTAATCGGGAGACAGGAATGGTATTACGTATTACTTTCATCCGGTCTAAGTCGATGTGGAATACTGTCTGAATCTGAAGACCTCAAAATTTTGAAATATAGTAAAGTGACAGGCAACAGGATGTTGTCATTAGGGACCGACCATTTAACCTGAAAGGAGGAAGGGGGGCTATGTTTTTTTTTGTTTTTTTTTTAAATATTCTGAAGCTGATTTTATGTGAAAAAAATATTTTGGCTGCAAAAGTGATGAAAAAAACACTCTGAACAGGGCTTTCTGCCCAAAAAAATAATGTTCATTTTCAAAAAAAAAAATTTTGTTTATACTAGTTAAAACATTTTTCTGTCCAGAAAAAAAACCATAACCCTCCCCCCCCCCTTTTCAAAATAAATGGTCGGTCCCCTAAGATGTTTTCTGTCATCTCATGTTGAAATATGTCGAGCACCTGTATGAAACAATAATGTCTTTCCAATCGACGGTAAAGTTGTTTTTAGATCTAGCAGTGTTGACTATGATAAATATTTTAAACTTTTGTCAGATGATTTTCAATGACCTCAAACATTTTTCATAAATCATTTATGGAGCATCCGGTGCACCTGATATCACTCTGTTTTTTCAGAGTTCACACTGTTAGTGCTTTAGTGTTTTTGTGTTCTATTCGTAGTGTTAGTGTGTTTTGTGGGCATGTAGTCTTTGGTCTTCCGTCTTCTGGTGTTCTTGCTTTTGCCTTGTCTCTGGACTTTGATTATGTGATCTTGTGCTTTGTTCAATCGTTATTCTTCTGCCGTTGTTATGCCTTATCTAAAGCACATTGACTGTTGACTCTCATGTAAAATATTAAGCAATATACAATCCATTATGTGGTTCGTTGGTTTATATGAAATT
>MJUU01050011.1:169237-188983 GCA_002080025.1 Modiolus philippinarum
ATTNACCTGATATCACTCTGTTTTTTCAGAGTTCACACTGTTAGTGCTTTAGTGTTTTTGTGTTGTATTCGTAGTGTTAGTGTGTTTTGTGGGCATGTAGTCTTTGGTCTTCCGTCTTCTGGTGTTCTTGCTTTTACCTTGTCTCTGGACTTTGATTATGTGATCTTGTGCTTTGTTCAATCGTTATTCTTCTGCCGTTGTTATGCCTTATCTAAAGCACATTGACTGTTGACTCTCATGTAAAATATTAAGCAATATACAATCCATTATGTGGTTCGTTGGTTTATATGAAATTCTTTCATTTGAAATTAAATGTATAGAATGCTGTAAGTAGTATATAATTATGTCAAAGGACAATTTGAGTTTAAAATCTCTCGCCTTTTACTAAAAGTCGGAGTTTTTCAAACTACTCTGCCAGTAAGAAAGAAACTTCTCCATCATAGTCTTTAGGGGGTCCCCTGAAAAAAAAGGGTATATTTACGTCCAAACTATATCGAAGATGGCCAACGGGGGAGCATAGTGTGTACATCGGATCTTATGTGAAAAGACATTCAGAAAATTTTTCCTCTGAAACTGATGAGCCAATTGCAAGCAAACTTGGCTGCAATAGTCTTTAGGTTGTCTCTTGCAAAAAGATGTTTCTGAAAAATGCCGCCAGCGGGGAACATAATTTTTATATTTGACCTTATGGGAAAACTCATTTAAGGAATTTCTTAGCTGTAACTGTCGATCAGTTGGAACCAAACACTCCCACATTAGTCCTGTGGTGGTCACCTTTGATAAGGTTTATCCTTTTCTTATTATTTGTTTCTTTATTTCGTGCAGGGAACGGGAACATTTTCAAAGATCTTCTCCTTTGAATCTATTGAGCGATTTGGAGCCATACTAAGCCCAAAAATCTTTAGGTGGTTCCATGGAAACAGTTTTGCAGGTTCACATTTTATCGAAGATGGCTGCAATCACTGAACATCGTTTAACACATTGGAACCTGTTGAAAAACTTTCAAAGATTATCACCTTTTAAACAGATGAAAATATTTTTTTAAACCAGTGTGCATATTTAAACCATAGTTTCACTTTAGTCTTATTAACACAGACTGTCAATGAAGACAAACTTTAGGTGACGGATACAGGCTCTTTCCTTTGTTTCTATAATTATATCAAATGAGTTTCAAAATCATTTTTGGTGTAGAATTGTTTGCATTGTAGCACAGATGATCATTATAGAAATATTCTAAATTAGAAAAATATTTTTAAAACAGACAGTTAGACATCCAAAGATCACACAACTATCAGCAAAACAAACTAGACACTTTTTGTAATTCCTGATATAACCGTCTTTTTTCTTAAAATTATTCTTTTTATCTGTAATTTTTCTGGAACTGTCCGAGTTTTTCTCCTGAAATACATAAAGGCATATATCCTTATATTAATGGCTTTGTACTTTTAATGGGCGAGATGCAGACAAGATCTATACTTAAAATAGCACAAAGACACCGGATACAAAACAACACATGTCATCGACAATCATTGAAACATGATACCAAGATAATTAGATAGTCACATCAGGGTTTAAAACTGTTTATTGACTGTTAAGATTTTTCTACACTTTATACAACATTTTCACATACACTGATTAAATCTAAATTGGAATAACTAATGAAATGGTCTTTCAAATTTTCATTTTTGGCAATAAAAAGCAGGGATTCTTCGCTAATATCACTTACAACAATCATTGTTCCTGGACTTGCGAAAACATGATTAAGGCACTGAATGTTTTGCTGGACATTTTTCTGGCAACATCGTTTACCGAGAAGTCATTGAAATTCCAATGGGTACAAACTGTACATCTCTCATTGAAGGTCTTTTTCTGTTTTCTTACGATTGGTACTTTATGAAAAAAGAACAGAATGGAACCGAACAAAACAGTAATCAACTTATTTCAATTTTCAATGACAACAGCAGGTATATCGACGAAATCCTTACTATTGACAATCCTCAGTTTTTAGACCATGTCGACTTCATATATCCACAAGAACTGAAACTGTGTAAGGCAAACAATGATTTAAATACTGCCAATTTTCCGATCTAACTATCATTGTTGACTCGGATAAAATAAAGTCTAAAATATATAAGGGATAATTTTGATATCAGTATTACTAATATCTCTATTCTTGATGGCGGTGATCCTGTAGCTTCATCAAACTGGGTGTATATATCTCAACTAGAACAATTCGCGCGCATCTATTATACTTTTGACGACTTTAATGAACGTAACCTTACTGTCACATTCAAACTTTTACAAAAAGGTTACAGATTTCATAGATTGATAAACACATTTAAAAAGTTTTATAGAAATAACAAAATACCAAAGTTACTGTTAATTTTGTTTCTGCATTGCATATATAAACATCTGATTTCAAGATATGATGCTACTCGCAAACAGCTTATTACTAAGGGCATTTCTCATCCTCTTTTTTACGGGAATGTTGTGACAAAATGTCAAAAACTGGTAAAAAACCTAGAGAAACTGGAACGTAACTTACATTCTTTACGTTATAGGGAATATTGACAAGATATTCTTCGTGATTTCGTTAAATTGGCTTTGGAATCCAATGACATGAAGATTTCACAGCTATACTGGCCTCTTAATGATACTGCCGATGTCTACTGAAATCCATGATGATCCTTTACCAAACCCTTTAGGAAGTTTTGAACTTGATTCTCATTCCGTAGTGCGACTGTGATTTACTAGCAGACTAGGCTCCTTGAGCTAGCAGGCAGTTTAGCGACGAGCACTCCTCTACCCATCTTTCTGAATAAAAAAAATGTATTATTATTTCCTTTTCAAGATTGTGGTCATGGAATTAGTGGTCTACCTTTATCGGTTTTTATTTGTATGTATATACAGGATAGTGAAAGGGGAGGTTGGGGTACTCATAAACGGTTAATCCTACCGCTCACTCTTGCTTGTGCTGGTACCAAGTCCGGAGTACTGAGATGTTTTTGAAATATCTGTTGGGTGGCTGATTGCTAAATATCATTTCCTAAACCTGAGCAAAACAAATTAAAGTCCATGGTACATGTTAATTCTCAAACCCTCCAACCAGACCAAGGGAAAAATTCGAAAATAAAAAATATTTATAATATTTATATGTACCCAGATATAACAACGGGAAATTTTATCTCAAACATCATCGGCAAAGACAAAAATACAAATGAAAGCGGATATATCAGACAACATAGATAACAAAAGCACCGACAATCAACTGCTAAACCCACTGGTCCTGACTGGCAAAAGGCATTTCACATCAAATTTTTGCGGATCGCCAAAACCTCCCCTTCCATTGCAGTAGTGTCCGGTAGAAACACAACGGAAATTGCTATTGGAAGGTCGTTGACGGTACAAAGAATATTAACTAAAAGCATCTTGAATTAGAATTCGGACCGAAGCTTCACATTTTTTCAAAAGGGACTGTTATCTAATAAAGAATTTTTTAATGATCGTATTAGACGGAATAGATGAGGCCGTCATGGAGATTACAATGTCTAATGGGAAAATCTGTATAATCTGTGGAGCTCAAAATAAGAAAAATTATACATCTTAAAAAGTAAATAAATAAAATATAAATCGATATTAAACGAAAAATACCAGAAATCACGAACGTCCTCCTTGGTCGCTAAGGTTTAATCCTGATCTCATACTGGACAAAAACTGTTATCATAACTGTATTTTTCCCAAAAAGTATTTCTTTGAATATTTAGAATACCTTAGGTTGTAGTGTGAACCACTGAAAGTAAAAAAATAAGAGTTATTATATAACCCTTACCATATTTTGTCAGTCGCTCGTTATGGCCCTGTCGCACTATAACGCAACGTGTGTCGACGTGGGGGAATATTTTTGTGCATGCTGGTGTGCGTTGTATAAGTTGAAGGCACGTTCTTAAAACATTACAAACACGTTACCACACATTAACGTGCGTTGTTGAACATTGGGTGGGTCGGAAAATTTTGAACATGCTTAAAATTTTACGCCTCTACTCACACGTTAGACAAACGCAATGTGTGCAATATGCATTATTTTCTCTTACGTTGTTTTTAACGTGTAAAGGCCCTGTCACACTATAACCTTCTAGCCAACGTGTGCCGACGTTCGCGAATTTTTATAAGAACCTTGGCGCCGACGAAATTGAAGAAATTCTCTTGTTGGACGCATTCATAGCGTTAGGCTAACGGCCTACAGTGCACGTAAAACTTATTCAAAACTTGTATGCAACGCTCACAAAACGTGAAACGGCGTATGACAACGCTGCAAAGGTGTTTTACTAGCCTACTTGACGTATACCAAACGCATCCATAACGATCTTCTAGCTTTTATAGAGCGTCTGTATAGCGTTTTGACGATCTTTGTAAGATCATCTTGAAATTCTTCATCTCAGTGTCATTTGCAAATGTGGAAAATGGATAGAAATACCTCCGAAAAATACGACATATTTGCAGGAGGGATATGTCCCTCAAAAATAGAAAAAAATATTTTCGAAACAAAATGTCAGTATGATACTGACATAAATCAGCTATTTACATTACTTTGGAATTTTGTCTTGCTTTTTTTAGCATTATTTTTAAAATAAAAAATCGGCTAATACGTTTCTTCTTAGTTACAAAGTTTGCCATAAAGAACGCAAAAAGCGTCCTTTTAACTAAGGAGTAACGTAGGAGCCAAAGTTATATTATAGAAATAGTTAAAGAGCGAGACAAAATTCAAAAGAATGTAAATAGCTGCTTTATCCCTGCTCTGAATCCATCGTTTTTCTTGGTGGAATTAATACCAATTTCTACCTTTGCAAATGAAAGTGGAGTGAAGAATTTTCAACTGATAAAATGAAAGATCATCAAAACGCTATACAGACCTTCTATGAATTTTAGAGAATCGGTATGGTACAGTAATTCTCGAATGTCGGTACACGTTGGCTACAACGTTAAAGTGCATCTCCAAACGAATACCGAAGCAAGAACGAGGAAAGGGGAATTCTAAAATCATAAATCCAAAATCACGGCAATTCACATCCACAAAGAATTGAGACAGTATGACAAAGACAAAACAAATAAACAAAAAAGAACAAGAACGCCACACAACTAAAGCAATATAAAAACATCAGGTGCTCCGAAAGGGTAAGCATGATCTGATCCACGCATGGCACCCGTAACACTACACTGCCATTGAAAAGTCAGGTTTTGTCACAGTCGGTGTTAGTAAATCCGGTAACAAACTCTGGATCTACCAAAAGATATCTGTTTTCATTTGTGAAATAGAAACATTGTAACGGTTAGTCAAATCGTGGTGACGACCGTAAAACTTCTGTAGTGACAAGTGCAATAGGGACTGAACATACCCTTGATGTATAAGTTTTTAGACAGTAATTTGGCTCTGCTGACAAAATCGCTGTACAAACTACAGGCACGGCAACAGCGAATGAGTTGTGAAATGTACACGCAATATGCCGGAGATGTGAGAATATTACTGCTCAAAAACGGGTAGTTCACTATTGAAAAGTCGAATTCATCACGCTTGTTGTAAAGTTTTATTTTCAGACGTCCATAGTTGCCAATTTAGTGGTATAGGTCCAGGTATTATGCTGATGATGGTGTATCATTGGTCTCTTTAATGTCGAGTTCATTTGGGTATATAAGATGAGGTTTATCCTTAAAGTGAGGATTGTTCAATGAAAGAACACCATCTATATAACTGAAACTGAAATTAAAGGATTTGGCTAGCTTATTATCTTTTTTCTGAACTAGCCCATGTATGAACCTGGCATCATGTAAATAAAGAAACTGCTAAACTGCTAATAGTGGAGCACAATCAGTCCCCATCGGTATCCCTATTGTCTGCTAAAACTTGTCCTCCAAATTCCACAAACATGTTATTTATCAAGAACTTCAGCATTGCGATATCCTCCTCTGTATATTTTTTGTGTGTATCAGTCTGATGTTTAACAAAATAGGCCCCATCTTTACCTATCACTAAATATGAATATCTTCTTTCACGGGGCTTTAAATTACAATTATCATTGAAGCATGCCATAATTGACGTATTGTTATTTAAATTCCAATCGCTAAAGTCTTTCAGATTGTAATATGTTGTTAAGATACTCGTAGTTTTTTTCTCGTTGAAGTGTAATATAGGGTACAGTATTAGTGTACGTTTAACTTTATCTCCACTGAAATTTATAACAAACTATACAAGTTATTGTACGATAAAATAATGAAGTTTTTTGCTAATTTTGTTTCTGCCGATGCCCATTTGGACTTTTCATTGCGAATCAAATCAAAACATGAAAAACCACAATCCGAAAGATGTGTCATAGCTAATACATAATAGAGTTTGATATAAATGAAAACACAAAATCAGCAAAGGGAAGAAAGCCTTTATTTGCCTTGATAATTAAGGTAACTTTACTAAATGCTACTTAGAAATAGAATAGTTTGACAGAGAGGGTTATTTTACAGTTCATACTGTTAGTGTTTCAGTTTTTTTTGTGTTGTAAATGTAGTGTTTGAGTGTTTTATGGGCATGTCGTGTCTCAGTCTTCCGGTGTTCTTGCTTTTGCCTTGTCTCTTGACTTTGATTTATGTAATCTTGTGCTTTTTCCGTCGGTATGTTACTGCCGTTGTTTAGAATAACCAGAAAAAAACATTTCAATTTCATATTGTGTTTGAAAAAAAATAGACAGAATGTCCTCGGTTTGTTAGATATATATGCAACATCATTTGCTAAACCTTTATCTGTGTTTCAAGCAGTAGTCCAGATTTATTCTCCCTACATTAAAGCTTTTCCTGTACCAGATCTTGCAATGGATACTTACTTGTGTCATATCACAGAGGGAGTTGAGTTGTCAGAGGAAGAACTAAAGAAATTTCAGTGTGGCAGTTGAAAAAGTGCAAATGTTATTTCCTCAGTACATCTTGAAAAAAACTGAAGCCCAAAAAGGAAAGTCGAACCTTAGAATAAGAAATCTAAAAACACGACATGATTAAACACTAATGAAGGCAAGAAGAAAAAGAGAAAACACAAAAACCATATTTAAATAGGAACTCCACAAAAAAGAATTCTTCAACACTGTGAACCCCATAAATATTCGGTACTAAGAGAAGGAAAAGCATTACTATATGGTATTATGAGACAGTTATTTATCTATTGTTTACACATGTATTGTCACGAAAGATAAAAAGAAAAAGATAAGAAACAAGTTCAAATCTTACAAGAAATTCTCGATAAAATGGTTACACTGATATTCTGAGGAAAATTCAATGTTAAAATGTTAAAAATTATAAAAATGTACAATATATACATATTTTACAAAAGGATTTGGAGTAAATGAACATGGGACTATACCACATATATTAAGTCCAACTGCAATAATTTTAACATGACATTTTAGATGTATGACACAAAGGACGATATTTCGACACAAACATATCAAGCATTTTTTACTTCATATTTTTTTGTTATTCAGAAACTGAACTGTTAACACAGTGAAACTTTATGTTGCTCAAAAACGCAAAAGAAAAGGTTCAAGCCTCATGGTGATTACAAGATGAAGAACAACAATAAAAGCGTTGTTCCTTTGCTTGTTTTTTACAATGTATTTGTAGAGACTTTGTCTCATGTGCATTTACTCCATATCCTTTTATTCACCATTCAGGAATTTCTGACTTCAGTTCATGTGATTATTGACAAAGCTTAAAACATATCTCATATAAAAACCTTTCATAACATTGGCTAATTGTCAGCTTCCGTAATACAATATCACATGATTATTATTAATGCGATTCAGTTTTTGTATTTTATCTATATATTTTAAAATATTAGAACATTTCACTTTAATGAAAAAGGGTCCGGGTACTTAAATATTTACCATGTATATAAATACCTGCAAACAAGTGCGGACCAATCCAGTAGTCGGTACTTTGGTGCTAACCCAAAAACCAATTGTATTGAAGCTTGAAATATCTTAATTTTGCAAAACTTTGTTTAAAACTAAGGAGTATCCTTAGCTGAATTTTGGCTTTCCTGTTTAGATCCTTTTGGTTATTTGTACTCGATCAGCTTTTACAGGTTTTTCGATTAATTTACTTCAAAATGTTTTGGCTTGATCTGCACTGATGAGACATAAGTTGTCGAAATGTGCATATGCAGAAAATAAATTCACAGTAACTTCGGTAGTTTGTTATTTAGATACAAACAACTCTATAACATTTTTTGTTTTATATAATTTGTTACTCAGAAACAGATAAAAAAAAACGGAACCGTTAACACAGTGAAACTTTATGTTGCTCAAGAACGCAAACGAAATAGTTCATGGAAAAACATTAAAGTTGTCAACCGAGTTGAAGTTATATCTGATTACAATTCATGTAAATATTGACAAAGCTTAAAACATATCTCATATAAAAACCTTTCATAACATTGGCTAAATGTCAGCTTCCGAAATACAATATCACGATGTGATTCAGTTTTTGTATTTTATCTTTTAATGTAAGATATTGGAACATTTCACTTTAATGAAAAAAGGATCCAGGTACTAAAATATTTACCATCCATATAAATACCTGAAATTAAGAGCGGACGCCTTATTTTCACACGTTTGATTCCTGTTTATTCATAAAAAATATAGAATATTCACATCCACAAATATAATTCTTATTGAAAATATAGCACTACAAATTAACAATCGCTGTCTTTTTTTATAAGCACTAGTAAGAAGAGCGTACTTTTTGAAAAATATTTTCGAAATTGAGCTTTGTTTACAAGGAACTCTTAAAAAATAATAATTTTTTCCTGTCAAGATTTTAACATCAATTCATGAAAGCAAACAATAACAATGAATTACCGATTAGTTCAATTGAGCCATAACTATTTTGTTTTGAGATTGTTTTATCCATTGGTTAGTTCCTGGTTTTGAAACGACCTAGCTGGTTTTAGATGGTGGCAATCTGAATAAAATTTCAACTTTAACAGAGAGATTATATCGCAATGCTCAGGAATAGTAATAGTTTTATCATCCAAATCTTTTTTAAGCTATATAAAATTGTCATTTGAATGATGTTATAAAAATGTTTTTCGCTACATGTTGACATGAAGATCACCCTAGAAAATATTTGCTGCACCCTTGGACCCATAGAGGTTTGATAAGTTTCATGGATGTTTATGAACATTCTTAAAAAACGTGAATATTTGATTGTATGTTACTGCCAAGATTATTTATAAAAACAAAAAGAAAACAAGATGTGTTTTGTGAAACACTTATGCCCCCGAGTAGAAGTAAAGAAGAAACATTTAGCAACTTTGAACAATGAATGTCCTTCTGACAAAATAATTTGTAGAAATAAATTCTTGTATCAACTGAAAAGTTTAATCACATGAAATGATGATTGCAATTGGAGGCAAACACAGAAGTCACCCAAATGAACCCCTCCAATTATTATCCAAGCATTATTACCCCCCCCCCTATTTGGAACATTTATAGTCAACTCATTGTGTTCTGTCTATCAGTGTTATCAGTACTTTGATTACACCAGGGATCATCAATACTGGTTCCCCAAAAGTGGAGGAATACACAGAAGAGAAGAAATGAAATAATAGATATTTTTAGTAACATCACTCATCATTGATATATATAATACACATATAAATGAAGAAAATATGCTGAATGATTTAAAAAATCTTTTTTACAAAAAAAAATCTACAGATATCAAGAAACTTTCGTCATAAATAAGTTTAATTTCTATATATATAAAATAAAACAAAATATAATTTCATTTTTCTGGTGAAATTTTACCGACAGTCACAGGCCAAGGTCAAGGTCACAAGGCCAAATATTCTGGTACCAACTGAAAGGTCTCTCCACAAGGAGTACACATGCAAACTATGAAAGCCCTATCACTTACCATTCAAAAGATATGCTCAATGTTAAAGTTTTTATGCAGTTGTTCACAGGCCAAGGTCAAGGTCACAAGGTCAACTTTTCTGGTACAAATTAAAAGGTCTTGCCACAAGAAATGTACATGCAAAATATGAAAGCCATATTACTTACCATTCAAAAGATATACCCAATGTAAAAGTTTATTATTTTTTTTCAAAAAGTTCATCACATGTCAAGGTCAAGGTCACAAGGTCCAAAATTTTGGTATGGTTAGAAAAGTCTTTTCACAAGGAATACACATGCAAACTATGAAAGCCCTATCACTTACCATTCAAAAGATATGCTCAATGTTAAAGTTTTATGCAGTTGTTCACAGGCCAAGGTCAAGGTCACAAGGTCAACTATTCTGGTACCAATTAAAAGGTCTTGCCACAAGGAATGCACATGCAAAATATGAAAGCCATATCACTTACCATTCAAAAGATATACCCAATGTTAAAGTTTATTATTGTTTTCAAAGAGTCCATCACATGTCAAGGTCAAGGTCATGAGGTCCAAAATTTTGGTATCGTTTGAAAGGTCTTACCACAAGGAATACACATGCAAAATATGAGAGCCCTATCATTTACCATTCAAAAGATATACCCAATTACCCAATGTCAAAGTTTTTTGTGGACAAACAGACAAACAGACAGACAGACCAAAAACTATATGCCCCCCGAAACTTCGTTTCACGGGGGCATAAAAAATGATAGAATTTCTTTATTTTCAAGTTCATTAGAAGTCGATGTGATGTCAATGAATACCTACAGCTTTTATTTGTCATTAAATACACGATTTTAAAAGTATATTTGTTTTTTAATTTGTATTCTGAGTTTAAAGGGAATGATGTCTCCCCTTCACCGAAGGGAATCATATTGAAATATATTTCATACTTCTTTTTTTTTTCTTTTTTATCGCCTAATTTAATCTTTCCTGTGCATATTTTTTGTCTTATTGCTAAATTGGTTCATATTTTGTATGCATATGCATTAGGTCCTAGCAGAGTGCCCCGTTAAAGACTTAAAGCATTGTGACCTTGACCTCGAATGCAATGGTCAAATAATTGTGTATTTAGTGAATTCTTGTCCTTGGCATAACTTTTTGACTTGAGGCATAATATGTTCATATGTGGTATTTATATGTCTTGGAAGAGTGTCCCATGAACGAATTTTGTCATTTTGACCTTGACCTTTATTATCAAGGTCACATAATTGTTCTTTTATCATTGCACTAGACAGTTGGACGTTAAAACACTTTTATACTTTATTTTTTACCACAAGCGAGGCAATAGATATATGTATAACAAACTGAAAATTCTCAACTCCTATAAGAACACCGAAAAACATAACATTTGAGCTGCTAGATTTATAAAAGATGAAGGGGCTTGGCCAAAAAGATACCATACATTTGTAAATGAACAGCGTTAGAATAACAGAATAAAAGACTGAAGTGTGAAAATGCACAAATCTGGAATAAGACCGATATGTGAGTATTTCACTAACATAGCACTGAAAAACTGTGTAATGTCTGAAGTATACATAGTAGTAGAAATCGGTATTAATGTCTTAAATGTGAATAAAAGCCGTACTCGAATAAATATAAATGTCTGAAGAACCTTTAGATAAATTGCCATGTGATGTCTGCTAAGATAAGTAAAGTTCTGGAAAAGTGTGATGTTTGTAGTGGAAATGAAAGTGTAAACAAACTTAGTATTGGAATGACAGTATTTGGGTCTGAAGTGTTTGAAGTAAACAATCACAGTACTGGTTAAAGTCTAAAAGGGAAACAATCACTGTACTGAAACAGTGTGTAAAAATTATAGTACTACATTGCAATGTGAATGATTGAAGAAGACGTGCAGGTACGAAAATCAAGTTTGAACGTAAGAAGTGTTAATTAATAAAACTGGATTACCAGCATGACTGTCTTTACATTGAACATCAAAGTACTGGAATAACAATGTCAATGTCTCCGTGTTAATAAACATAGTACTATATGACATTTTGAAGATTTGTAACCATGTACTTGAATACCTTTTGACTGTCTGAAATGTGAATAACATAGTACCAGATTACTGGTGTGAATGTTCGACGTGAATAAAAATACAGTGTCCTCACTTACTTTTACATAATATTTAATACATCGGCACACTAATACCGAAGTAAGAATGAGGAAAGGGGAATTCTAAAATCATTAATCCAAAATCACGACAATCCATATCCAACACGAATTGAGACAGTATGACAAAGACAAAACAAATAAAACAAAAATGAACAAGAACGAAAGAAAACTATAGCACTAGCAGTGTGAACCCCTATAACAACTGAGGTATCATCAGGTGCTCCGGTATAATTGAATTACAATATACTGAATTAACTGCAAACTAAACTCCTGTTGATAACCATTTCGACAGCTCAAATCCCTTCGGGTCAGATCAGAACATAAGTGTAGGTCATTTTTTTACTTCCTCGTTTGTAATCAAACAATAGAAAACGAATGCTATACAACATCTTGTATTATTAGTATGCTGATTTATAGCACTGTTACAACTATATTTGTACTACTAGGAACTAGTTGAAAATTGTTCATTGTTTTATCTTTTTATTTCATTAATTCACAACGTTTCTGTTTATTCTGTATCCTTTGTTACATTTAAACAAGGGTGGAATAAACTGTCTGCTTATGCTAAAAACGAATACAATTACACTAGTTACCATTCCTACTATAGGAAACCAGATAACAACAAAATACTCTATAATTGAAACCTTTCAGCTTTAGAGTCTAATGTTACAGAATTGTCAAGAGGTTTAACTGGAATGTCTTAAATTTCCAAGCAATACAATAACAAATGTGTAGGGATATTCAAACATACTCTTTAAAATTGTATTCTACATACAGCTGTTGGTACTCCTGATAAATAGGAAGAAACATTGTTTCTAACATAGCTCCTGTTAATCGTCAACCAGTATAATACTCAATAACCATATATTTCACAGATGCGCAAATGATATCGGAATATGAGTGAACAGAATAAAAAAAAACAATGTTTTTAATTTTGTTCGTCTCAGTTTTTTTTATAATAAATCATATCATTCAGATACGCAAATGTGTACAATTTGAATTTTGAATTTACATCTTTTTGAAAACGTCAGATTGTGTATTGTGACGTCACACATAATGACAGGCGGGAAATCCGCCTTTTCTTGGGCCGCTTCAAAGTAGAAAATTCCATTTTTTGTCATATTAGAATCGTAATAATTCATGGCAGGTATATGGTTATTGTCATTTAACAATGGCCTGGGCCTTTATATTAGTAAATTTAACCCCTCGCTAAAGTGGATGATTAAATTCCAATATAAAGGCCCAGCACACGGCATGGTTATGTTTCTAATAACTAATTACCTGCCATGAATTATTTCTTAATTGTTGTTTATCTTTTAGTATCAAAGGAAAATTAATCTATGGTAAAATGTTTTGTTTACCATGTATTTCCAAATTTTGCAAAGTTATCAGCAACCTTTATAAGCCTGAAGCTAGTGTTTAAAAACCTCTTCATGTCCTATCAAGTTTTCATAAAAAGATATAATTATCTATTTCAAACTTATATATAGGTAGAAAAAAGTGACAAATCAAAGGAAGAGACCAGTAAGGAAAAATCGTTAGACATGCGACCATAAAGAGAACCTACAACCAAACAAAGAAAATTTTATGCAAGTCGTCATATTCCAGACTTTGAACGGACTTTTTATAAATAAAATGATGGGTAAAAACAGGATGAATGGTGCTTCAATCTCCCTCTTATATGACGACTATCTATTGCTTCTGTGTTCCAAGATTGTGTTAAATCTCAAAATTACAATATTGTCAAAACATTGCCCTGCCATGCCGAGCTTTTCTCATTCAAAAGGTTCGGTTTTCCAATTTTTCGTTGATAACAACTCTTCTTTCAACTGGTAATTAAAACTGTTTGGCCAAGCTGGAAAATGTATCATTACATGTAAGTTTAGAGATGTCGTTTTCTATGGCAATTGTCCTTCATGCCAGTTTGCTATTGTCTTATCAAATCACCCATGAAAGTATCGACAATATGTTACTTTGATGCTAAAACGGACTGTAAAGCTCGGCATGGTCATCATACAGGTAAAATAATTTTTTGTTCGGTGTACAAGTCACCTATATATAACCCTCAATAGAAAAAGCCAAAATTTACACAAAACTTCAATACAATAAGAAATTGAATATTTATCAATCAAATCTGGATTTCGTCCAATGAATTTCTCTTTTCTAATACATTCGTTCGTGTGCTGAGCTTGCCACAGTTGTAAAGCTAAAGATCTAAAAACGGTACAGAATAGTTAGTGTCTGTAGTCTCCTTTATTTCTAGTTCTGGATTGAACCTAAAATTACAAAATACTGAAGTTACTGTTTTTTTTTCTGTATATGCGCATTGCTAAAACTTATGTCTCATCAGTGGTATATAAACTTAAAGCATTAAAACTCGATTATTATTCCACAAGTTAATTATTGTTATACTGTATTGTCAATTTCAGAGATTGCAAACTATGTAAAAAGAATATTTCATTAAATAAAAGCTTGAAAGTATTATGCTAAATGGAGTATCATTACACAATGCCATATCCTGTTTTGTATTTTGAACCATCGGGCCGATGCCACTGCTGGTGGACCAGAGGTCCCCGAGGGTATTCACCAGCCCGATAGTCAGACTCGTCTGACATGAAAATTTTACCTTGCGAGTTATAGAAATTTACTGTTTTTATCAAAATTCTAACCGCTTAAAAATATTGAGGCTTCATTCCTTGTATGGCACTCGGTAGATGTCCTTGGTACTGGATTTGGCTTCCTATTTTGATATTTTTTGGAAATGAAAATTTCTTTCTGGACTTCTTTTGGATTATGGCTTTCCATATTATTTGATTTAAATGCTGCTGATGAGAGTTTACTCCTTGAAACACGTGTACAGCATAACTTAATTTACTGTTTTTTGCAACATCGGTATTTTTTGTATTATGAATTGAGGTTGATGCAAGTGCATGATGTTTGTATACAGAAAAACTATTGTCGTGTTAAGATGTCATTTTATCATTACATAACGTATCGGAATTACTTTAATCCTTGTTTCAGCTTTTGACAACATACGTCGCTTCAATGCAGATCAAATCAAAATATTTAAAGGTCAAAAATCGATAAATGCATAGAATTGACAGAGAACGAAATACCATTTACATCCAAATGAAAAGCCAAAATCAGCTATGGACAGAGCTTTGCACGAGACCAGAACTCCTCAGACACTTTTAAGATATAATAATAATAATAAATAGGTTAATTGTTAAAAGTACAATGCCAAGGTCTTTCACAAGCTTTCATCATGATTACGTGTGTGAGTGATTTAATTGTCTGTTCTGGTCAAGAATATGATGTAAACAAAAGTTCTAAACTGAAAAATAGTTTTGCTTAACGGTTACTAAGGACTTTTTCGAGAAATAAGCTTATTCCCTAGACATTAAATATGAAAAAGAAAGGGAATGGGGTAAATGTCAAGGAGACAACATCCCATATCCAGGTTAAAACGACAAAAAACAAAACATCTAGGGGTCACCATATGGTCTTCAACACAGTGAGGAACCTCACACCATATAGTAAGCCCTAAATGGCCCCGAAAAGGTAACAAAGTGAATAAATCAATGGAAACAAACCACATCCAATAACCCAAATATCAAGAAACTAAAATTTTATAAGAAAATTTTTTATTATTTCTTCTTTGCAGCATAAAAAAAACTTTCATTGTTGCAAGGGACCTTGATCTTTTACCCTGACCCAATTTTCCGGCCATATTGCAATGAACTTTTTTTTCTTATTATAGTTTCCTTACCACTTTTTTTTATATATTTATATAAGCAAAAACAATAAAATTGGACCTCGAAAAGTGGTTTTGGTGCATTAGGGCCAAATTCAATAGTCCAAATATTTTTGGACCCATGTACCAAATATAGACCTTGATGAGACTCACTTTTTCTGCAATACATCGAATAAGCTATCACTCAGCATTTACCATAAAAAGACAAAAAAAATGTTATGACCTTGACAAGTGACCTTGGTGACCTTTATGTAAACAAAATTCCGAAACGCATCATAGGCAATAACTGCGGAGAGTCATCGGAGAGGCCCGAACCAAATGAAACACATGTAAACTTTAGTGTTCTCAAAATTTTTGTCTTTATACTTCTTCAACTATTTATTACGGTTTCCGAGCAAATACGATAACAATTCACAGGGTCAAAAAATTGACCTTTGACCTTGAGTCTATGTTGCAGTTTAAATCATGCAATCATCATTGGTGCAGGTCCAAGGTATCAACGATTAACCATATAGGAGTATGACGGATACAAAAAATACTTTAGTTACATAAAAAAAACAGTAAATTTCGTTATGCTGTGCACGTGTTTCAATGAGTAACCTTTCATCAGCAGCATTAAAATCAAATAATATGGAAAGTCATAATCCAAAAGTAGTCCAAAAAGAAGTAATTTCAAATATATGGAAAAAAGAGCCAAATCCAGTACCTAGGACATCTACAGGGTGTCCTTTAAGACTTAGGATCTTTTGACGGAAACTCAATGTTTTTTCAGGGGAAATAACTAAAAAAATACAAAATCCGCACGGTGACCTAAGGACCATTTTCCCATCACACTTCATCAGCTATCTTTTACGGGTTGTGAGTTGTTACAAAAGCAGGGTTTTGGGTTCCGGGGCAGATAACTCCATACTAAAAATAGATCGCCTTCGAACCACCACTAAGAGAACAAATACTAGCAAATATCGAATTGATATTTCGTGACACCTTTTTTGAAATTGGCAGCAAAAAAAATAAATAAAAATAACAATAATCAGAAGAAATACAATAAGGTATTTCACAAAGGGGAAAACTTTTACGATTATACCTTTGATCATAATAAGCTTTGTGTAGAAGTGTCCACAGACATAGTTTATTATATGCAAATGCATTCAAGGACATGCTTTTTTCAGGCAATATTCTAAATAAGAAAGAAACAAACAGTTAAACACGCAGAGATCACACTATAATCAGCCATTACAAACTTGACTTTATTTTAAATCCCGTATTTTTTCCTTCAAATCATTCTATTTATCTGTAACATTTCCGGAACTGTCAAAGTTTTTCTCCTGAAATACATAAAAGTTACCTGATATCTCATTAAATTAATGGCTTTGTACTTTATATGAGCGAGCTGCAGACAAGATCTTCACTTTAAATAGCACAAAGATATCGGATACAAAAAAAATCACACGTTATGTCATCGACGGTCATTGAGACATGATACAAAAATAATTAGCAATTCACATTAGTAAAAAGCATAATTTTAGAAATAAATCGGGCGGATACAGATATTATGACTAATTACCTTAATGCAGCCTAAGGTGATGTAAACAACTGTCCAAAGCACCGAAGAGTTGTAAAATGTAGCCTCGATCACATTTTGCTGAAATATAGCAAAGTGTCAGCTGCAGTCATCTCATTTCGCATTACGCAATCTCTTGGCGCCCATCTGTCGTCCATTGCAGTCAAATATATTCTTCTCTCAAACTACTGAGCCAATTGGAACCAAAAGTTGCCACCTACGAAAAACAATTGTTTTTCAGGGTCGTGATTTATCCATGATGGTCATATGAAGGGAACTTCGTTAACATTGTTCCTGTGGGAATGCTTTCATAGACCTTTTCCTCGGAAACTATTGTGCCATTTGGAAAAAAAAACATTTCGCAACAGTCTTTAGTTAATCCCTGTAAAAAGGATTTTTAGGTTCACATTTTATCCAAAATGGCTGCCGCAGGGAACGTAGTTAAGCATTGGACCTACTGAAAGATTTTCAAAGATATTCATCTTTCAACCAATGAACATATAGGAACCACGGTTTAATTTTGGCCTTTTTAAAATAGTCTGGCCATGTTAGTCAAGAACCATAAGACTGATACAGGCTCTTTTAAAAACTTATTTCTATTATAAGCCATAAAATGCGTTTCAAAATCATTTTTCAAGTAAGAATTTTTGCACTGTATATTCATTGTATTGCAGTTTCGCCGGAAGTAACCTTATTTTAACACAAATCGGCTTTTACAAATATTTTGTCTATATTTGCCTATGAATATGTTAAACTTTGGAGAATTAGGGCTCACATGATCAAATGTAAATGTAAAAAATTTTGCTTAACATCAATTCGGATAAAATACATGTATATTCTACGTCGTTAGTTTTATTCAAAATTTTTAAATATCTATTTTTACACATCTCAACAATTCCGAACCAAACACCTTTTGTTTTCCGGGTGTTTAGTAAAAATGTATGGATGCAGTTTTCAAATGTTTTTAAGCTAGTTTTAAAATCTAAAATATATGGAATTTACAGATTGGAAAGGCGGATATAATTGGTTCCATGTGCATATTATAAAAGGAAAAGGGAATTATAGGTATATGAAAATTGATTAAAGTGATAAATATTGTCGCTGCCGTTACGTGAAGGGTTATTTGTAGCAGAAACATTTAATTGCAAATATACCTTGGCGCAATATCCCTCTATATACTTTAGAATTTTTTGTTTCTGTTGTATGTCAGTCTTTATATTATAAAGTACTGAAGCCTTCGTCCCTCTTGATGACATTCCAACCTTCTTCCTCCCCAATACTAACATGAATTCCTTAAAACAGGGAGATATTTGTGTGTTGATTATTTTTGATATTATTTGATCAATTTTTTATATTGGATAGTTTTCTTTGTCAATAAAAATGTCAGGAGATTTATTTGTATGGTGTTGAGACACTTATACTTGTTGAGACACTTCCAAATGTTTAGATGTTATCTGCACTGAAGAGACATAAGTTGTCGAAATGCGCATATGCATAAACTAAATTCACAGAAACTTCGGTATTTAGTTATTATACACAATGTTCTTAGATAGAATTCGATCAGTGTAAATGACGACATTTTTATAAAGATTAATGAATCAAATATAAACAAAAATATAATTTAATCCATTTATACTACTTCTAGAACCCTTCCTTTATGAGTTATGTCCGTAACTACCTCTTTTGAAAACCCTAAGATGTTGAAGTATTAGAAGCTTATACAATAAAATAGATATGATGCACATATTCAAAACTTTTCGAATTAATATTTTGATCACAATCATCATTACTACATAAACTGTTTCTATATGCATTTTTATATATTTAAGAAATAAATTTTACGTTTAAATTCATGTCTTTGATTTTTAAAGGGATGGCATTCAATAAGAAAATGAATAGCATCCTCATATGGACCACCACAGGAGCAATTCAAATGGTTTATAGCATGAATGGTCTAAACTACAAAATCGTTTTTTCATCAAACAAAGATCCAAGTGCTAATTTCATCAATAGTCGACTGCATTATTTCTAGAAACTTATATGATGCATTTACATCATTGACCAATCAACTACTGAGAATAAAATTTTCCCCCGAGTTGGTTATCATTTATTAAAGACATTTGTCAGAAAGTGTTGAAAATTTGCTAGACATTAGGAAAATTAAATCACCATTAGCTGAATAGTGTTCAGTTATTCCCACTGTATTGTTATTAAATTATTGCCTATGCATTTTGCTTTTAATAAGTTTGTTTGATTTTTATTTTTGTTTTTATGTTTCTTTGATTTTTGTTTTTTTTTTGTTTTTATGTTTCTTTGATTTTTGTTTTTTTTTTGTTTTTATG